>OMNW01019778.1:82841-97287 GCA_900303245.1 Selene dorsalis | reverse complement strand
AATGAATAAATATTTATAATCATAAACAAGTAATGAATTCTGCTATAATCATGGTTATTTTTCAGAGTTTTCTGAAATCTTTGCTTCTTTTTGTGGACTGTAGTAAAGTTGTACATCATCAGGCCAATAAAGTGTTTTTAGATGAAAGACTTATAGACAGGTGACTACTGATAAGGACTTACCATAAGTGCATAAATACCCACCGATAGAAGATATTCCTTTGATTCAAGGGGTCATAATCAGAAAGGTTAGGAAACCACTGCCTTGTACTATTTGTATGTTTCCTAAATACTTATGACAGATCTGCAGCAACATGAAATAATTTACTGTATTTGACTGTTTTTAAAGCAAAGTGCTTATGCTTCCTTCCTTCCTCCCTTCCATTTAATCAAATAACTAAGTCTGTTTCGAATCCAATTCATTTTAAATAGATGTATAGAGTCTCTAATTCACTGCTCCTTTGTTTGTGTGTGTATAGTAGAAGTGTACAGTATGCGGTGTCTTTGTCTTAAAGAGGAATTTGAGAGGCAAGTCCGGTCACTTTTCCCCTGTTTTCCTAACCCTCCTCTTGGCCATGTGTGATTGTTTTCAACAAAGCCGACAAGAAAGCAGTCCACGGCGGTCCACTCATATGCAAAGTTAGGATGTGTATATTTGTGTAGTCTTGTCTGTCATAAACAAGAGATTACGGGTCACGGGGCGTGTTTGCGTCATGGTGCCGCCAAGATGAGAGCTGGGACACTAGGTCGGAGGCACTGATCTTGCAAGGTTGGTTTTTGGCGATGAGAAGCTAGGTGGAAGGCAGAGAGCCTCCATTCTCCCTCGTACAACTTACAAGTCATTTATCTAACCATCACAATTACTCTGAAGCTGTTTAATTAAGGTAAAAATGTAGCATAGTAAAGGTAAAAAATCCTGCATAGTTCCTCTTTAAATTGAACAGATGGAAGAAACTGGCATCGTATAAATCAGAGGTATCAAGTCGATTCTCCCACAGATAGTTGATGTTTAGGGCAGAGAATCAGTACAGTTTTGTCACCTCTGTTTGCCAGCAGCCTCACGACCAGATGCTGTTTGAATATTTCCTGTCGAGTGTGTGGTCTCTGCCACAGACCACGCACATGCATTTTTCCTTCTGCTGTGCTTCATATGTGTCTCATGGCTGTGACTCAGCAGGGCTTAACCTGGTTCCTGACAGTGGGGGTGTTAAGAATGACTGTGCCTGCTACAAGAAGCCTCCGTTCGCTGTTCACCTTTTTAGTCGGTCCTTATGGAAAACACATCAAGCCTGGTTCCAGATTTTAGGGTCTAAAGAACACACACAGAGATCTTATATGATCTGCACTTAATGCACCATCATTGAGGCTTCAGTAACCCTGCACTGTTTGCTTTGTCTCCTCAAGTCAAATCATGCATGCATGAAATAAATCAAATAAAAAACATTAAAGAGACTCTTCCCATAAAGAAAACATCAACAAACCAAAAGCTAGACTTGTTTTTACAGTTTGATTGAATGGAGCCATGACTGAATTGGCATGCTGTTTGAACTCTCACAGTTGACAGGAAAATAAAAAAGATCAACACAAAATTATTTACTGAAATATTTTTAATACATGTATTTATTAATGATATGTGTTCAGTTGGTGGGGAAACACCTGAGGATATCAGTAACTTATTTAGCAATAATGATTTTACTATATAGGCTGCATTTTTTTCACCCCTCATTTATACAGCTTACTCAGCATTTAATGTCTGTCCATGGAGGGAACACATTATATGCTTATGTTTATCTCAGCAACTGAACATATTGGCAGAGGTACAGGGTTCATTCCCTTCAGTTTTTGGACATTTCTTCCTTTGACTCCTAGCAGGAGGAAGCCTGATGCATTTGTTTAGATAAATCACTTAAATGGTGAGACAGGCCTTTTAAAATCTTTTCAGAATTGTGGCTGATAACAGGGGCTTGAAGGCTGACCCAGTAAACAGTTGGTTATCTCTCCCACACACTCACTTGACAAAAGGAAATTTGCTGCATTGGTTGATGTTTTCCACAGATGTATGCATATACACAAAGATTTTGGGGGTCAAAAATTGATAATTGAACTATATAATGTTAAATGTTCTGCCTACCAGTATATAACCAAATGTAAGTGAGACATATTGTGTATTCAGTATTTTTTATTGGCATTTAATATAGTGGGCTATTATAGTAGTGGCTGTTTTACAATAGTTGGGTAGAGGAATTGTCTCAAAAAACAGGGCATGATTTGAACCAGACATTGCACCACCAGTGTCTTAAGGTCACAGACGAACACCATGCCACCAGCACAGGGAGCTTATGTCTGAGCGTTTTCTCACTGCACCACTGTGCCACCCAACGGTCCCCTAACTCACAGTAATTTGGTAAAAAACATATAAAGTCTGTTTCTTTCATCAGTGTGTTGAACCCATATCCTCAAAACTGAGGCGCCATCCTGCGCCATGCCTCATTGTACCTCAGACTCAGACTCAGACTCAGCTTTATTAATCCCATTGGGATGACTCCCTCAAGGAAATTGAGTTTCCAGTAGCATTCCACATTAGAATAGAGATAAAATAAAATAAAATAAAAATAAAGAAGGAAGAAACTCTTATAGACAGAAGAATAATAAAATATAAAATAAGATATATAATAAAATAGAATAAAATAAAATAAACTCTCATAAGATAAACAATAGAATTGCACTTAAAAACCGGTTACCTGTATATTTTATTCTTACACCTTCTTCATTTGAATAGTCTACGAACCTTGGAACTAGTAAGGTCATGCACCAAAGTTGAGCATTTACATTTTTAATAAAGACAACAAAAATAACGTAGTGTTGAAGGAGATGAGTGCAATGTCTGCAATGTCTGGTTCAAATCATGCCCTGTTTTGTTTCCTGGATCAGTGAACCAGTCCTGCTGTACCATGTACCCCCAACCCATCCAGAGAAAGAGAAGCAGTGTTGACGGAGACAAGTTCCTTCAGTATACAGCCTGTTAAATGTTTCCCCTTATGTTTGAAAGCCTTCGTGGTGCAGTAGGCCAGTCACACTACGGAGAAGTGTGAAAAACAGTGTGTATGAGTAAGTCATAAAAATCCCTCCTCCAGTCTGCAGAGGCAGTGCTGAGTATGAAACTGCAACAAGTGCAGCGCGGTTTAAATTTAAAAGGAAATCATGAGAAGCATTTGACATAGTTAAAGCTTCCTAATCTGCCATATCCAAAGAAGAAGAAAAAGCAGAGCTTCATAATGGATGTAAAATCAAATTTAAGCACTTGCAAAGAGACAATGCAGCCTTACATTGTTGTTTTTGTAGCATTGGGAGAGCCCAGATTTCTACAGTGATGTAATGATGTGGCTCTGCATTGGCTCTTTTTCTTTCCTGAGAGCAAACAGGTTCTTAAAATGTTCTCAAGTGAAAGAAACCACAAACTGGCCTATCATCAGCCCAAAACCAGCAATATATATTCATGTTGTTGGAGATGACACACACACACACACACACACATACTCGCACAGAGAAATGCCTGAAGGCAGGATATAACTATACGATTTTAGGCCGATTTTCACACAATTTTGTCATGGCCGACACATTTCCAGCGTCGGGCCCGATTGTGAATGTTGGGACCGACGAACGTACGTGTAAGGCAAGGCAAAGCAATTTTATTTGTATAGCCCGTTTTTACAAAAAGTGTAGTGTAACATGACTGACGAACAGCGATTTTGCGTCTAGGCACTTTACAACACTGTACGACTCCCTGATATAAGTCTAGCATGTTAGAATTTTTTGAATTTCTTTGCCTAGTTTGACATTTCCTTAGACATGAACCCTGGTCTTGACCAATAGTATGACAGATCGCTCTGATGCATTGTTTACACACAGTGGAGGCACATGCTTCATGTGAGCAAGGTAAGTTTTAAGGTGATCACATTCATTATCACTCATGTTCTCTCTGAAGGACAGACAGCCCACATGGTCCTCTTCACCAGACATGATTGATCGGGGTGACACTTGTAGTGTTGCCAGTCTCCCGACCGAGACACGGCGAGAATTTATGCCACTGTGATCGTTTAATCTGACACGGTGACCATCGTGAAAGACCAAAAAATCGTGTTGTCTGATCCTGGCCTAACGATCGTTCTCAAAGCACATTAACATTTTAGATTTTGGACGTTTAGCTAGAGCTCCCACCGCATCATGACCCACGAGAGCTGAACACAGAGACTAGAAGCTGTGGGCTTGTTGAACTTGGGTCATGTGGTTTGATTTAGCACAATTTTGCTAAACCAGAAATATTGTGACTGTTTTTCATCCTGTCCTCTAGAGCCCAACCTTCAGTTATCTCATAAATCTTCCAATACATATTTGTCATATGTGCCTATATATTGTTTCTTGTTGTGTGTGCGTGCGTGTGTGTCTCTCTATGTTTGTTTGTCCAGCGCCATGCTGATGTCCACCAGCTTTTATGAGCTTTTTGACTTACACCCTTTAATAAGGATGCGTTGTGGGAATTTTTGGCGTCTCTGTGGTTGTGCAGTGATAAAGTTGTCAGCTTAATATTACCCACCCTGAGAGAATTTACTCCCTTCTTCTTCTGTGAGTATGTGTGTATTTGCTCAGCCTTGTGGCTTGGTCATGACATTTACGTAGGGAATTATTACCACACGGAGCCCTGCTGACTGACAGACGTTAATTGCACCAACATTTTTTTAAATTTCTTTTTTCTTCTTTCTGGTTTCCCGCATTAGAGAGATGCCTGTGCTTTGCGTATACTCATGAGTTTCTCTCCCCATGCAGACAGATCCGAACAGGCACAGATGCATGAATACACCCTCTGTGACCCACATTCTTACCCCACATTTCTACCATTCTACCCCAGAGATTTGCACTCTCCACAGGGAAAGTTCTAGGTTTAACCCCTCTCTCCCCCTCTGGATGTCTGAACTGCTTAATAGCAGTAAAACTGCCAATGATGGATGCTCTCTGCATAAAACCTCAGTGTGTGTCTGTGTGTGTGTAGACCACAGAGATGAAGTCTTATATAGAGAACACAGTAGTGCAGGCTTAGTCTCACCCTGCCTGTGGACTGGAGTTTATGATTATTGTTATAATGTAACACTTAAAGTGATAGCATGTGGTAGGTTTATAGAGCTGCTGAAATGAGTCCTCCATCCATCCATCCATCCATCCATCCATCCATCCATCCATCCATCCATCCATCTTCTCCCACTTATCCAGGGCCGGGTCATGGGGCTGGGTCGCAGGGAAATGAATCCTAAAACCCAGAAATTAGCAAGCATATGAGCACTTCCGGTTCCCAGTTCCTGAAGTTTGTGGGTCCTTGGTTAGATGTCTGAAATAAAGTCTGTGGTCTGTAAACACAAGCTCAAGACATTGTCATATTTTATTTTATGACATAAAATACACCAGGAAATAGCTGGTCATAAATTCTTTAAGCTTTTACGTGTCTTAAAAAAAAGTCATTACACCTACTCACCATCCACCTTTACAGCCTCATTGGGTTTACATTTACACTTTTGCAAACTTTCACTAACTTTGTAGTAAAAGAGGCTTTCACAGCAGAGCAGAGTAAGAGCTACTGTAAATCACACTACATATTTTGAAGCTGAGTGGTGGTGACGTGGATGTCAGGCGATGGTTTTTTTTTTTTACAGCCTATCATTAGCTTTTTATACCTGCTGACTGTGATTGTATTTAGGCCTAAATCACAAAAGTGGTGATTGTTTGAGTATCATGCTGAACAAAACCTGTAAGTATCATCAAATTTTGTTTGTCACAGAGATTATTTCCTGCAGTAATTCAAAAGACAGTGTAAAAATCCCATTGTGTTTTTTGTTTGTTTGTTTTTTTGGGGGGAGCCAGGGTGAAGATAATTTACAGCTTGCCCTAAAAACATACATCGTCCCTGCAGCACTCAATAAACAACATGAGAGAAAGCAGTTAGAGCTGCCTTTTATTTATCTAGAAATAACTCCACTAGTTTGTACAGTAAGGTCAGATTTTTTTATATCGTACCTCTGCTCTCCTCTATCTGTAAACTTCATTTAGGACTAAATCTAATCTGGTGTGGTCTCCTCTTGCAGCTGTAGCTCTCTGCGTACTTGACTTACTTTTTACCAGTTAAAAGAAAGAAGAGGAATAATCACATCATTGCAGTTTAACGCAGCCATGTCTTGTGTGTGATAGATTTTGCACACTGCCAGTCTGCAGCTGTCTGGGGCTTGGGTATGCCCTGGCCGACCGACCCTCCTCTGACTGCAGATTACTAATGAATGAGGCAGACACCGAGAAAGTAACGGAGAGAAGTTGTCCGCGTTTTCCCCTGAGAAAAACTCGGCTCATACACTGTTCTCCATGGAAAGCCTTTTGGGGCTGCTGGGAGTTGGAGGCACTTGAGTCGCTTGACTGTAGTTCTTTTGCTAAATTGAGCCCCAGCTGAATTCCCTGTGGATTAGCTCATAACAGCAGCCAGCCTGACTGGCACTTCACAATTGTCGCCTGCTGTCACTTCAATGCCCACAGTATAATACAGCAAAGTCCAACACGGCTTTCTCTGCAGTATAAGACATTATTAATGGGTCATCAGCCTTCTAACACCTAATAGTGTTGACGTGGAGATGGACTTTGACTAAAATTTTCCCTGACAGTGTGTCTAAATATGTGAGGGATGGTAAGAGAGCGAGAGAGGGAGGGTGCTGCTATTAAACTGTTTTAGAGACCCTTTTACTGAGGGAAAAGGTCAGAGATCAGGGTTTTTAAAATTTTTAGAGTGAGCTTAGAGGCTTTCCTTTTTGCTGGGGTGTGCAATTTGGTTTATTATGTGGATGATCATGTGTAGGTATCTTTTGCCTGCATGAGGCCCATAGCAAACTAACAGTCAGTTCAAGACACTCACACATGCATCCACCGTTTCTTTTGGAAATATTCTGAGAACACCGTTCCTGTGAGACAGAAGCTACTCACTAGATTGGAAACCGAAACTTTTAATCTGCAATTAATTTTGGACAGAGTTTCCTCTGCAGCTCGTGAAATACAACACATGGAAATTCAATGCGGCACTAACCACATTTTTTACAACGATACATGAACAAGGCGACATCTGGAAGACAACAGGGAAATCAGATTACCATGACAACACAATCTGTTCAGTGTCATGTGGTTTTGCATGTTATAAACTGTTGTTATAGATTAGTAGACTGAAGCAAAAATAAATAATCATTATCACAACTGCACAATTGGAGTATATTGTAGTAAACTGTCACAATTAGCACAGAAATACATACTGTTACTGTATATAACCTGTCATTTCTGCCTCCCACTTCACAAAGTTGAATCCCAAAGTTTGCACCAATCCCTGGTCAAGCCCCTAACCACATGCAAATATATGCTAATCCACTCTGAATTTACACGCCACTTTTAGCCAATGAGCTCAGCTAGAACAAAAGGCTGGAGTTAACCTTTCTCTCGTCACTCAGCTGCTGCAGCTCAGGATAAAAGTCTCTTCAGAGAGGGAGATGGGTACAGAGACACATTCAGCCTTCAAAAACAGCACTCGCCGTGCACGCTTGATTTTTCCACCACACCCTTTGAATGTATAAAAGTGGGGAAATCCTCCATGAGATTTCAGAGTCGGCTAAGAGTGAGTAAATATCTGGATTTAAATCTGCGTGCATTTCAGTGACATTTTAGCCAAGAAGACAGTCGTCAACTGCGAGCCGGCTCTAATCAGCAATGGTTAGAGTTTATTGTGAATCGACCTATAGTGGCTTTAGTAGTTATGACAGGAAGGAGGGGGGTTGGGGTGGAGTCAGTAATATACAGGACTTTCACAGAGGAGACTGCACTTTATTTCCCTTGTCAAACAGTATTCATGGTTTCTTTTATCCATGACTGCTCCTTTGAGTTTAGCCTTAATCTAAACTATAATCTTTTCCTAAACCTAAAGTATCAGCACTAAGGGGAACTATGCAAGTCGGTCGCTTTTTCTCTGTTTAGGTCGCTTTTTTTCTCCCCAGTTTCAGAGTGCATATTTTCACTGTCGATAAAACTCACTGCTTACCCTCCTCCCTTCCCCTTACTCCGAAGATGTTTGATTAAGGTTAAAATCTTGCATAGTTCCTCTTTAACTAAGCCATGACTGTTGTTTATTCAAACAGGTTTTTACATTTCCCACTGAATTTGGAGAAAGCATTTGTTTCTGTGCCGGTGGACTTTTCTCTCACCCCTCTCTGTGAGTCAGGGGGCTGGGTGTGAAAAGCCTGGTTAACCTCAGTCACAGCCTTGGGGGATACTATAGTGGTGTATGCTACATGTCAGAGGCTTAATGATGGCTCACAGTCAGCTCCAGCTCAACTCAGCTTCCACAGTGTGAATGTGCATCGAATTGACTACGTGTGCACATGGACTCACATGTGTGATTGTGTGTGTGTGTGCATGTGTGTGTGGGGGGTGGGGGTGGGTGAATGATTAAACATCTCAATGTGCCTCTGTGTGTGTTTCTAAGATCAAGGGTTAACTACATAGGGCATGATGTCAAAGGCAGGTCTTTGGTCGGTGAAAACACTGCCGGCTCCACTCAGCAGTTACCATGGAGACAGCTCTGCTAATTCTTGACTGTTCCTCAACAGCTCTGCTGCTGTTATCTACACTGATTTGGTCCCTTTTGCAAGTTGCTGTTCAGGTGAAGGCATTTTAAATTTAATGTCACTATTGCTTGTTGTTTCATGTAGAAACACATTGTCTTCTTCATCTCAGCAGAATTGTCAGAGAATCAGTTGCACTTCAGAGTTTCATATATATGTAGGCCTAAATCAATTCTTATAATCTGAATTGTTTTTTCCACTGTCATTAGCACTTAGTTTCGGTTCAGCAGTTGCTATAGTAATTACTAATGACAGCCACAGCACTTACACGGTATTTTCTCAGCTTTTCTCAGATCCCATTTCCATTCACCCACCTCTGTATATAGTGAATCAGCCATTTTATTGCTGTGTTGAAATTTCAGCTGCAAAAGACATCCACTATTTAGTGAAGTCCAAACTTAGTGTAGGCTCTGCTCATAATATATTTGTTACTGTTGAAGTCTGTAAGTAGGCCTGCTCTTTATTATAGCTTCTTTGTAATTTCTGATTTGTCATTTCGTTTTACTGCAGTCAGTGTTCTGCCACTGTTTGCATAGACAGAACGCTAGGTGAATTTTGGAGGCAGCTCGATTGCATAGAAATTCAATGCAAAGATGCAATTAGATGCAAGTTTGCGCATGCAATGTATGTCTGCTGGAATTTAAAATATATCAACTTAAGCAGAAAAAAATGCCTATCCTGAACCTTTAGAAATCTGCTTCAGACACACAGATTAAAGTGAAGTATAACTTACAAAAGACAAAGGTCACTATCAGAAACACTACAATTAGCCCAAGAGACGATCAAGATTAAAGCCACTGAGAAGACAGACTTTGTCGTGAGAGCTTTGTTAAAGGATGAGGTTCATTTTTTGTTTTTCTGCCCTATGAGGTTGTACTCTTTCGCTAAATGTCCTCTAGTTACTCTTTCTGGATGATTGATGATTATTTAAAGACTTGAGGGAACCTCTTTTGTTGCAGATTTTCTTTGCCAGGCTGGGGAGAGAAGGCTGAATGTTTTGCTTAAGACTAAGCTGTAAGATTTTGTAATAGAACGAGACGTGTGATCACTCTGATTGGTGTGTTAGAAATTCCCCTCTAAGAGAACTACGTTTTGGGACAAAGAAGAAGATTCAGCTGCTTTGCAAGTGATGCAAAGCAGCTTCCTGTACTTTGAATGGCATCTTGACTGTGTTTGTCCTTAATCACTGGGTGAAGGCCGATACAGATGGAGGCACAATAAGGTCTGCACTGAAACTGCCAAATAGACAGACCAACAAAGTGTGAAAGCCAACAAACACTGGGCACCAGCACCTGAAGTTATCAAATTCCTGACAGAGGGCTGACAAAGCATGTAAGGCTAAAACAACCGGGGAGATCCTTCCTTCCATTTGGCCCTGGAGAGCAGACTGGGAGATGCGGGTGGATCTAAAAAAGAGATTTACCTTTTCTGGAGGAGTCCGTGCTGGTGGTAACCTCACTCAAGTCAGACATGGTTTTTTCATTCAGGACCGCAAAAAACATATCAGTTGAACTCACAGTACCCTGGTAAGACAATACACCTTCCATCAACTAAAGCAAGCCAAGTATCAGGACTTGATCAATGAGGCTCTTGTCAAAAGATGGCACGCAGCTTTATATCCCATTAAAGTCAGCTGCCATGGTTTTCAGGCAACATGGCTGCTCTGTTTCTTGCAGGAGATTGGTTTGGAACAACTAAAAAAAAGCCACAGCAAGTGAGAGCAGCTGTTGGATAACGAGAGCTTATTGTTGCAGCCTCTTGCAGGTGAAGGCTAATCAGTCCTCACTGCCCCGCTCAGGTGAAGGATACAGTGTAGAGATGTTCTCATACCGATTCCAATACTTGCGCTGTTAGTATCGGCCGATACCGATACCAGTGTGTTAAAAAAAAACATGTACTGAGTGTAACGCTTCCGTGGATGTGATATGATTATTATTGTTGTAAGGCCTGGTTCAGGTTAAACCCTTTGTAAAACATGAATGAATACAGCAAAAAAAAAGACATTTAACATTTATTGTCTAGTTTGACAGTCAGACACAACTAGAAAAGAACAAATGTAAATTGAGGAATAAACAACAATTCTGCTTAAGTGCAACCACAGTGGTGGTATACCATACACTGGTGGCATACAGTCATACATTGTTTAATTTTCAGCTCGTACACATGTTTGTTTTCACTGGGGTCCAAACACTCTACCACTGACAGAGCATCATATTTCCATGACCCCCGATTGTAAAAATGAAACTCTGAGAAGTAACGCTAAACTTTAACAATGGAGAGACACGCGGGTTATTTGTAGCGCTGGTCATTTCATTTTATAAACGGACCGCTCCAGAGTTCGACTGTAGCCGCGCTAACAGAGCTAATGGAGCTAACTGGTAAAGAGGTTCCTGTTTCTAATACACATGATATCGGATCGGTGACTGGACTGATACCAGCATTTTCAACAGTATCGGAGGCATTTCCAATACTGGTATCCGAATCGGAACAACTCTAATACAGTGTGATGTGTATAGGTCAGGAGCACAAGGGAAAGGACCAAAATGCAGACACCAGAGAAAGAAGTTCAAATCAAGAAAAGTAACTACAATTACCTGAGACTTAAACAACACAAAATGACTAAAAACAGCTGGAATGTCTGGGATAAACAGAGTCATGTAAAAAATAATGTGTAATCCAAGGGAAAAAAATGAAAAGGCAGCAAAAACACAGAGAACAAAGACAGCAAAGAAACATAGAGGCAGCCAACACAGAAAATTACCACAGACAAAACAACAAAGACGTAGAGACTTAATACACCAGGGAGCGACGAGGCACAGGTGGATAATCACACACAAGTGAGACACATGAGGAAACCACAGGAAGAAATACAAGAACATTTCAGAATAAAACAGACAACATGAACTGAAACAAACACAAACCGTGACATACAGGCCAAAGGAAGATACCTGACGTAGCTGGTGAGGATGCAGAGGAGTTTCTGACTTCGCTGACCGAGTAATTCCATGGAGAGGGAAGAACAGGTTCTTTTCCCAGTGTCTGCGTGACAGGAAAGTCTGCACTGCTTATCCGTGCAGGGTTGCAGAGGCCAATCCCAGCTGACATAGGGCGAGAGCGGGGTAGACTGGTGTGCTGACACATGGAGACAAACAATCACCAGTCACCTTAGTGTACATGTCTTTGGACTGTGGGAGGAAGCTGGTGAACTCAGAGAGAGCCCACTCATGGGCGCACACACAGGGGGAACATAAAAACTCCATACACACTGCACCACCTTGCAGACATGAAAGTAAAATGAGTCAATAACAAAGTACAACATTTCAAGTCACTGTTGGGTAAACGGTCATGTATTTTATTCCTTTACTTCTAATTGGACTTGGCATTGATGTTTCACTTGTTTGAGGGTATGAGGGACAGAAAGTAAAACCAATTTTAGCCTTGTGTCATTTGTGTAAATTTGACTGGTGGATGATTTGTATTTGTTTTCTCCAAACAGTCAATGGACCAACTGTGCATTGGTTGTAAGCTATCCAGCAATGGACACACCAGCCGTGTGTGTGCCTGTGGGTTCTTGTTAAACACAAATCTTTCCACTGACTTTTATCTACCGTCTCACTGCCTCTAAATTTTGCTTTGTTTTTGTGACTCCAGATTCCTCATTATGGTTCATATACTAAAATTACACTTTAGTCTGTGTTTATGGAACCTTATTTTTTTCTTATTTGTATTTGCCATTACTGCATTTGTTGTCTCATACAGTTTTCACAGTGTCTCAGTCGCTTGCAGTAAAATCTTCCAAGGGCAATCCGATGTCTTCAACTACTGTTGAACGCCTGTTTAATTTGCTGCATAAATGGACACTTACACATAAATTAGCAGGAGATGTAAAATGAATTACTCTTTACTAGTGTGCAACTTCATGTTTGTGTGCTCGCACATGCAGCCCTCAAGAAAGTTAGAAAGACAAGATATTCATGGATGTTGAGTGTGAATCAAAGAAAATGTAAGGGCACAGCTCATGTTTTAAATTCTTCTTCTCTGTTTCCAAAAGTAGTAAGATCCTCACAATCATTTTACAAGAAACTCATTAAAAGTGGACAGTGGAAGTAGCAATCTCTTAAATTGAGCAGAGTGGAAAAGTTATCAAAATCACCAAAATATTTTCTTATCTAAATTGAAGCACTCAAAGCTCAGTGAGACATGCTTTGAGATATTAGAGCTATGAAATGACAAACTCAGGACCTTTCATCTGATATTTAATTTGATTTGTAAGCTGTTTTCTCCTCAGATCTTTCGTTTCTATCAAAGGAAAAAACTGAATAAAAATGATAATTCTGATGCTTTGAGGACACATAAGATCTCTTCTGCAGAGAAAATAGGATTTTTGGATGGCTCTGCTGGCTTTGTGCTGTTTGTACAATTGCCTTGTCAGATCACATTGAATTGCTAATCCTACAGTAGCAAGTATTTTGATTGTGGTGAGTTCCTCAATTCTAATCAGTTAGTGATCTGATTAGAGCATGCAGTTTTGAGCGTGTGCACTTATTTGAATGGCTCATCAAAATGAAGCATGACTTATCTTGCACATCTTAAGCACGTTATAATTATATTCTAACTGTCGTGACTGTTACTCAGACAACATGATCAGAGCATGGACAACGTCGACTACAACAACTGTCAGAAATGAGCTAGAACATGACAAATTGCTAAATCAAAATTTGCAGCGTTATGAAAATTGCCCCTTTAGTTGTTATTCAACTGAGGGAGATATTACTACTCATGAATATGCAGCCCTGTCTCCTAGAAATGATGTTCACACACTTCTCATTTGCAAATGGGTTCTTTCTTGGTTTATTTACCACTTTGTTAAGGTTAGGGACAGTTACTGGAGAAAATACGTGTTTTTACTTTATTATGTGTGAACTTAACCCCAGATCTCAAGACCCTTAATACTTAATGCAGGTGCCCACAGTGAACCTAATTGCATGCACTATTTAGGATGCACACCCCTGGTTTCTGATGTTATCGTCCTTCGCTTCCCACAGTCAGCCCAATCACCTCTCGATCTTCTTGTGCTCCATCATTGTAACGTTACTCTCAAATGGTGCTGGCAGACCACAACGTCTGCTCAGATAGCCAGCAGTCTGAAACGTGAAGTCCCATAGGACCTTTTTTGTTCTCAGCCCCTGTCAGCGGTGCGAACCATCAGGATGTATGGACCTTTAATCCATTGGCACTGATAATACTGAACACTATCCCAGCCACAAGGTTATGTGTTGTTAAACCTTGCATCATATGCCCTGTTACTATGTGCTTGACTAGTTGTATGTGGAAGTGGTCCTCAGGGCCTGTTCATGTGTCAGTGATATGTATCTTCTCCTGTGGCCAGTTTTCCATTGTAACTGGGCATCTGATAAGTCAACTTTGTCCAAATGACAAAATCTGTACATGTGTACTCTCTGTAAGTCTATACAGAAGGTGGTGATGGCACTGCTACTGATCCATCACTGGATGGATGGATGGATGGATGGATGGATGGATGGATAGATAGATAGATAGATAGATAGATAGATAGATAGATAGATAGATAGATAGATAGATAGATGGATAGATAGATAGGTAGGTAGGTAGGTAGGTAGATAGGTAGGTAGGTAGGTAGGTAGGTAGATAGGTAGGTAGGTAGGTAGGTAGGTAGGAGTGTTGATGAATGTGTGTCAGTCTCACTGTTTCTTTCTACAGTGAGGGTGAAATATCTGT
>OMNW01019778.1:66134-82533 GCA_900303245.1 Selene dorsalis | reverse complement strand
GATAGGTAGATAGATAGATAGATAGATAGATAGATAGATAGATAGATAGATAGATAGATAGATAGATAGATAGATAGATAGATGGATAGATAGATAGATGGATAGATGGATAGATAGATGGATGGATGGATGGATAGATGGATGGATAGATGGATGGATAGATGGATAGATAGATGGATAGATAGATGGATAGATAGATAGGTAGATGGATAGATGGATGGATAGATAGATGGATAGATAGATAGGTAGGTAGGTAGGTAGGTAGATAGGTAGGTAGGTAGGTAGGTAGGTAGATAGGTAGGTAGGTAGGTAGGTAGGTAGGAGTGTTGATGAATGTGTGTCAGTCTCACTGTTTCTTTCTACAGTGAGGGTGAAATATCTGTAAAACTCCAGTGAACTACCATCGCGCTCATGATCGTGCACACAGCCGACACACAACAGCCCACAGACAATTCTATTTGCCTTCCCACAAACACAGTTTCCTTCATTTTAGCATTAAAGGGGGAGAGATTACTCCCTCTATTTCCAGGGAAATGGATTTTATATCAGCTGTGTGTTTGTAAATCAGAACGCCATTTCCAAGAAAGCAGGGGGTATTACGCTTATCTGCTTGACTGTATTTGTAAAAGCACAACAATATAGGTTACAACTTCTCAGATTTCCTATCTGCCTGCCTTGGGAACATGCTTTTCCTGTTACAGCTGGTCCAGCTCCAATGGAATAAATCAATTTATGTGCAAAAGCAGAATAAAGACGCATGAACACAGCCCGTTTCCTGACACATGCAAAAACTGATTTTTTTTTCAACCTTGTCCCCTCATCTTTCTTGATTGGGTTCAAAGAGAGTGATAACCCATCTCCCTACACTAAGTTAAAGAATTCAGTGTATCATTTGCATTTAGACAGATAAGTTACAGGAAGAATTTCAGATCATTCTATTGACTTTGCTGACTGAATTAAGTTCAATTTTGCATGCCTTCGCTTGTCACAGAAAGTTTGGAAATGCTGATCCCAGTTTGCTGATAATACAGGAGCTGCGGGATAATAGACTGCTGCTGAAACGTTGCTTATCCCGTGTTCCACCAACGCACACCCACTGTGACACAGTAAATTCGGGAGCAGCCACCGCAGACTTTTTTTTTTTTTTGGTTCATCATAGACTTGTAAGATACTGTACTAGCAAGAGGGGGAGTGGAAAATGCAGAGAGAGCAGTCGCAGGTGGAAATCAATGATGAACACTAAGGTAGTCTGATTGAAATCTGCAGGGCTTAAGTCATTTATGAGATCTGCAAAACCTAATGTGATTACCCATACCTCCCTGGACATCCCTCCCCATCCCAACTACTCCTTCTCTCTTTTCATTCTTCACTGGATCTGTCACTCAGCCCTGAAATATTCATGCGCGGCTCTGAAAAATGAATGTGTCTGCCCAAAAGGAGCAGAAATTGAGAGAGAGAAGTTAGTCGTTTCGATAGATACCCTCTCATGATGAAAGTGACAGAGGGCTTTGAGTCAAGCCGTTGCTTCAGGAAACGTGGATGACGTGACGGCTCGCGGTAGTCGTGGTCTGTAATTGTGCATGTGCTGCGTGGTTGCATGCGAGAGTGTGCATTGAGAATGTGGTCACGAGAAACTAAAGTAACATTACGTTTAAGTAAGGCAGGCTAAAGAAAATTAAATTTGACTGGGTAAGTTACAGTCTTCTCCTCAGTGACCGGAGGAATGAGGAAGAGAGAGTGAGAGTGAGAGTGAGAGTGAGAGTGAGAGTGAGAGTGAGAGTGAGAGGTGAAATTTGCTGAGCGGGTCTCACTAATACATGAATAATTGAGAAATGAGTTCTGCCATATTTGGCCTCAGGATTCTACAGGTTGATGTGACTGACATGTTTACACACACCACACATGGGACAACAGCAGGGGTGAAACTGGTTGTGTTTGGATCAATACGTTGTACATAGTGAAAATAATGGACTTTCATAAAAGGGTTTAGCTACCTCTCCCTTTCTCTGATCTTTCTATTTAATTGGCTGCAGAGTTCCTTGGCTCTCAGTCTCCGCAAAGTACATTTTGTATTGATCCTCTTTCCTTGGCTTCACAGGCTCTGCTTCCCATAGTTATCCCATCTAGTGTTGGTGTCTCTATCAGTTGGCCACACACACATACTCGCACTCACACTCACACCTTGGATATCACAAACAATTAAATAATGCCTCTTTATTAAGTCGTATACCCAGCCATGGGATAGAAAATTGGGCTGATTTTGTCACTGTTTGGCTTTTCCTGATCACTCACTCTCTGGTGTGACTTCATCAAAACTTAGCTTCTCACATAAAAGAAAAACATTTAAATGTGTAGAGTTTTATTGAATCTCTAAAATAATTTACAGGTAATACTTATTTGAATTTTACAGATGTAAACAATGTGTGGCCTAAGCATCAAGGCAGAACTTCTGTATCTGTTTGTTGTTTGGACTGAAACTCAATGTCATTAAGGTCATCATGTGCATTACACAAAAGATAATGAAATGAAAAGTTTTGTTAAAATTATATTGTAAATCTAATGCACGTCTCATCCTCTCTGATGCTCTAGCCCTTAAAAGAAATATACAATTGAACTACAGATCATCTTGTCTGTGTTGTCATCATTACACCAGCTGCAACGCCTGTGAACATGTTGATGTTCCCACATGAGCCCTTAGTCGTCATTATTACATTATTACCCAGTGGAAACCTCCCGAGGATGAAAAAATGAAGCCAACACTGATGTTCTCCAACCAGCTGCAGTTCCTTGAACAGCCACTTGGGGCTAAAGTGAGTAAATCCCCATACAGCAGGATTTAACATGTTTACAGCCTGGTACAGAAACTTGTTTTGGTCCCTATAGCTAACCCCCCCCTACCCCCGCTTCATAATAACTGTACTAAGGCCGAATTGTTATTGAACTCGCTTGTTTAAATTTCATTAAGGTTAATAGTTATGAATAATTAATGCTGTGGCTGCACTGAGTGACTGGTAGGTCCTGTCACAGCTGCCTACCCACTCTGTATGTGGCCGCTAGCTGTCTGAGAGGCGTCACCTCGGCTAATTCAAGTCACTGAACGTGACCCCTCTGCTGTGTTTGTGGTGTTGTTGCCTTTGGAGCATTTTTCATGCAAATATTAGATAAATAATACGGCTGGTTGTGTTGGTTAATTGACAAACAGAGAGTGAGGGTGTCTGTGCTCCTGTTTTTTAGGTGAGGGACATTCTAGTGTATTATTTATATGATTGTATTGGCTTTCTCTGTCGCTCAGAGTGAACATGGCTACGGATGACAGTTTGTCATCACAAACATATCATTAATTATTTACATTTGATGACCAGAGCTTTCACTGTAATCACTCAAAATCCAGTTGCATTAAATCAGCTGTTTATGGCTCTCTCACTCTCTCTCTCTGTCTCTCTCTTGTCTTGCTGGCTGCACTTTCACTTCTCTGTGCGGGTTGAACTGTTCTATTTGCAACCATGGAAAGCAGCAGCAGACTCAGAAACTTCATAACAAGTTAATACATTAATGGAAAAAAAAGGCCAATATCATCTAACATCAGCAGTCGGCAGTCAGACTGATCATAGTCCATTTGCAGAAGCCTAGAAGATGCACACAGACATGCACAAAGAGAGAAAAAGAGAGTTTCACAATACCAATAAAGGAATGATTCAGTTTTTTTGAAGTGGGGTTGTATGAAGTACAAATGGCCACTAAGTATAATACTCACTCAGTATTCCTCCGCGTTGGAAGGCTTCGCGATGTGCTGGATCAGTTCACCTACAAGGGGACCGTCATACATTTTTGTTCGTGCATCCTGGAAAACAACACACACGGACCATCTTCTAAATATTTAGAGAAGTTGAACTAACCTCGGGGATAGCAACTGCAGTTAGATCAAACAGCTGATAGGCGAATTGATCCAGAACCTCGCTAAGCCTACCTGCGCAGAGGAAAACTGTGAGTGAGATGGTTGGTTCCAGATAAACTAACTTTTTTCTCAACCAGCTGATGCATTGTAAATATTTACTTTTATCGTACTCTTGAACTGGTGTATTATTTTGAGACGAGATTTCTCGTAGGCGGCGAAAATATGCCGATTAATTGACAACTTAAGTGACAACTGTTTACTGTTTGTGTTTCAGTGCAGCACGACGCGCTGGGTTTTCTCAGTGCAGGTGGCAAACCTACTTTATACACAGTGAAGAAATGGTAATGTAGTGACCTCCACAGGAAATGAATCAGACCACCATTCATTAAAAAGGCTCCTGGTAACAGTGAGATGACAGGCATTCACTGATGCTGATCTCTAACCCTTCTCCCAAATCACTTCATCCTAAATGCACATGGATGTCAAAGGTGATGGGTGCACCTACGCAAAGCTTTGATGCTCTTTGGTTTTGCAGGAGGTTTGTCAGACCTGTCAGTGTCACATAACTGGATGCGGGTTCTGATGAATAATACAGACCAGAAGGTTGCGCGCAACACACAGCTGCTCTGACACACAGTCAACCTGTGTACCAACATACTTACAACATCAATGCGTCTGGAACAAGATGTCGGGATTGATATTCATGCTGTTTTCGTGCGCATACTCTGAAACACACATGCAGTTGTACGGGGCATCCCACAGGTAGCTAATGCAGAATAACATTGTTTCCAGCACGCTGGGCTATTAATCATGGATGAACTCCTGCATCACTGACAAATCAGCCTAATCTCACAGGGGAGGGTGTGAGTGTATACACTCACACACACCTAAACACACACACACAGACACATATGAATGTATGCACACAGAGGAGTGTGTGTGCACACGCATGCGCTCATACTCACATGCATTTTATCAGTCTAATCTCATTGGAAAGAGCATGCTCTGACTGGCAAACAGAGAATTAATGCAGAGCAGGGGGCTCTCCTCCTCTCTCCCTCCTCCTGTCTCAATCTTTACTTATCTGTCTCTCATGTCCTTCTCCTCCCCTCTCCGCTTCTTTCTCTCCTTTTCTCTTGTTTCTTCTTGTGGAAAACAACAAAACAACATCTGCACACAGTCTGCAGAGGCTGACGAAACATGGCCAGCAGACTGATGGTCTCAGCGACAGTCCTTTTTTATTTTCAGAGGTTTTGTGAGATCGTACACATCCCTCCTATCTGTTGTGATAACCACCAGGAAAAACAGGTGCATCTTCATTAGCACACTTATGTCACATATGAATACTGACAAGCAGACACATTTAATGACTAAGCAGACTAGTGGCCTGAGGAACGCACTGGAAGAGAAGCTGCACTGCAGCAGAGTAGTCAGATATCCACTATGCATGAGGTTTGTGTCTAAGCCAGTTGATGTGTGTGTTTATGAGTGTGTGCATGGTCAAGAGAAAGAGAACAAATGTGAGAGAGAGAGATCTGTACAGGGAGCACATGTTTGGCTAAATAAATAAAATGGTGCAGGCTGAACAAATCTGCTTGGAATGAAGAGGGAGTGAGTGGGGAAAGGTTCAGCAGAAGGGGTTGATACAAAGTGCTGAAGGGTGAAGTTATTTAAATTTATCTTGGCGTTTGTGTGCGCATGTGCTGTGCACATATCGTGCATCGATGTGGATGGGAACACGTATGCCTGCGTTCATGAATCACAAACGGCCCTGGAACTTCTAAAGCCTCCTTCAGCTGTGTCTTAAACACTTGCATATCTCACAGCCCTGTTGGAACACACAATGACATCCTGTCCCCTTAACGCCCACCTCTGTTCTGGTTCCTTTTCCCCTGGCCCTCTGACTGGCTGCTTTGTACCCTGACAGATATACAGCTCCTGGCTGCCCCACAGGGCTCTGGGGAAATGAGATACAAATGCCACAGTATCTGCGGTATCGCTGCCCAAAACCAGTGCTATAGCCTGTGGCAGTAAAACAGCACTGAGGACATTGACACCACCGCAATGGTTGGGATGGAAGGACACAACACACGATAAACTAAAATGACTGTAGATGCAGAGCAGAGGTGGATGCCATGCACAACCACCTTGACATTAACTCGTGCATTTAGCCTGCTACGATGTGTTTAACTCCCTGCGACCCCGGGGCTAATCTGTAAATCTGTTTCTTCACTGAAATTAAGGGGTTAAGATTCAAAGCATTGAATGAGTCATTATGAATGCAGGTCATGTCTTCTTTTCAGCTCTTGTCATGTAGCATAAATAGGCTTTTAATCTCTGATCCAAACATGGAAGACACACAAATGTTCTTACATCACTGTATATCTAACACAGTGTATCTATGTGTCCTTTAATTTGCCTGGCTAATGCTGCACTCTGGTATCGTGATAAGAGAGTGTAATCTTCTTAGGTGTGGCGAAAGCTTAATCAATATTAACATATTCCCCAGCCCCCTCTCCATTGAATAATTGATATCCCCACACAGTCTTGCTGAGAATGAAATAAGATGTAGGAGTATTAAAATAACTTCCCCGAGATAAAAGAAAATTGATTAAAAAAAGATGGCTGAAAATTAAAGAGAAGGAAAGGGAGCCTAAGGGATTGGACTTTGCATACAAATGAAGAAGAGGGGTTGTGGGGGGGTGGAGAAAAAAGGAACTTTAGGGAAGTTATGAGCCCATTTATCTAACTCCAGTCATTGCACACTCGGCAGACTGGGTTTTTACTGAACCAATCAAAGCGGTTAATCTGAGAGATCCACTGTAGTCTCGCCAATCCCTGACCTCCTTGTAAAACATGTAGTTATTAATCAATGATTGCTCATCTGTAATTTCCACATGATTACCCCTTCATTAAAACTCTCAGCAGCGACATGTCTGAGTTGATGTCAAAGGCTACTTCTCCACTCCCAACTCTAAGATCCCAAGCAATCTGCAGGCCTTAACAGGCTGTGCCTACCAGCCCTGGTCGACCTGGGCAATAATTTCCGAGGAAGAATGATAATTAGAATTAATTGAAGTTTGTAAAACTTATTTCCACAAGGTCCTGTGGTTCAGTTCAGTTGTATTTAAAGTTTTAAGTTATGCCAGCTGGCCACAAATTACTTTTAGGTTAAATGAAATAATATATCACAATGCATTTAGGGCCCTGGCCTGGGGACTATAAGCTCATCCTCTAAAGCTGCAGGGACAACACATGGAAGGATTTTCAAGATGGATGCAGTGAGAGGATCAAGCTTTAGAGGAATCGTGCATTTGGACCACCTCAGCGCTATCAGATCACTGCTGACACCTCACCTACCACCCCCAGGGCTTTAGCACAGATCACAAGTTGAGAGGGAGAAGGCAGACAGATGCTCGTGAGTTTGTGTTTCCGTGTGTGTGTGTGTGTGTGCGCGCGTGCACAAGAGTGTGTGTGTGCATGTTTGTGTGAGAGGGAGGAAAGAGGACAGAAACTTCTCCAGCTGTCAGTAAACAGCGACAAATTCAGCCCATCTCAAGGTTGCTGCACTCACATGGGCGACACATGAAGGACAAATGTTTGTGAAGTGTTGAGTGGTACATCTGACAGCTGTGTTCAGTCAGCGAGAGAAAAACTGATGGGTGAAAATGAGATGTCAACAAGATGAGGATGAGGCCAAGATACAGGCTGCTACAGCATACTATACATAGAGTACTGTATGATACAAATACACAAGGGATAAACAGCACTGTTCTAGGTGTCCTCTGTGGAACATAATTACATGTGGAAGATGATGACTTGAAAGTAGGTGCATACGGTGCAGGCTTTGATTGAAGTATTTGTGTGTGTGTTCATTACACTGGTCTCTCATTCATTCATTCAGCATTGTATCAGACACCCTCAATCTCCATCGACAGGCAGTTGACGCACAGTGAAGTGAGATAGGCGTATCGATCAATGTCTTCGATCTCCACGTACTGACAGTTATTAACACACACACACTCGTGGACCCATCCCTTATGATTAACTCTTCGTTTTATTTACATGAGAAGAACCTGCGATCACACGTGTACTGTTTGTTCTCTTCACGTTTCCTAAACTGAATCAACCATCTGTCACAGCTAATGGTTGGAGGATACACTCAAACATCTGCTTTAATTCTTCAAGAGCTATGGTCGGGAGTTATAATGATAACTTACAACAGTGCAATTAAAAAGGGCTGAAATCATTTTCATGGCCTGTTTTAGCGATTCTTTTAATATTAGACATTAAAGTGGCGAGAAAATGGCAAATTGAAGCCATTTGTGCCTCCATCCCATGCTTCTGACTAATCAATCTATAGCCCGTTAACTGTCTGCTCTAATTATGCTGCATCGATACACAGACTGACTGTATGGTCTGCCTGTCTGAGGGTCTGCTCCTGCTCTGTTATGAGGAAAAAACGGTGATAAAGATTGGAGTCGACAATGCACAATGCAATTCCCTGTTTAATTTTTCATTCAACTTGTGTTTGCATGAATTATGGGTAAATGTGTGAGCTCCTGTGTCTGAAGTGGGTGAAATCTCCTTATCCTTTCCTCCGACCCGCTCTGCCCTCTCTCGTTTTCACTCTCTGTTCTATTTCCTTTCTTTTTTGTCTCTGTCTCTGCTGCCCTGGGCTCCTGTCAGCTGAAACAAATAGCCATGTCTCAAACAACTAGGGCGCTGGGCAGGTGTCAGTCAGGCTGCAGAGCTCAGAAATTGATCACAGTTGGGTACAAAGTCAAAACAAACTACAATAGTGTACTCTTTTTTATCAGTGACATACACATTTATGTCCATGTCCATGCAGTAACTTGGTTGTACATTTGTCTATAAGCAGTTGTCTTGGGTTTCTAGTTACATGTTGTGCTAATTTTGGAGTTGAAGTATGTACATTTTATAAAGTATGTTACAACCAATTTTGAATCGGTAAATTCATAATTTGTCGCAGTCCAGTTATTTTAGATTTATAGGTATTTCGAGGGCATAATAGGACTAATTAGTACAAGAAAGGAGGTCATGTTTTCACCTGTGTGTGCCTATATCTCAGAAGAAACTGATTTGCACTGAACTTTTATGAGGGACGGGGCACGAGCCGTGGGAGAACCCATGAAATTTTGATCACTCTCAATGAATCAGATTTCTTTTTTTTTCTCTGTTGTTAGAATCAGGTATTTGATGTCTGACGTTATCCTTGGCAGAAATCTGCACTGCGTCTGAGTGTCCGTGTGGTTTTGCAATGTAATGTAAAGATTTACTGCCGATGGAATGGGAGTCCTGCAGTAGATATTTTTATAGCTGAGGGACTGATTTTTCTCACTGATATTTATCTTTATATATGATATAAAAAATACAGCATCCCACCTGTGGGACGTTCCGGCCTTGCTAGTGCTACTTTAGGTGCATTTTGGGCTGTTGTACCAGACTCATACATTTTAGTATCTCCATAGCAATGCAGCAGCTCAGAAGCTGGTTCAGACATATGGCTGTGGCTCTGTTTTCTACAAGAAAGTTACTATGGGCCTTATGTTCCATTTTTTTATGACAAACAAATCCATGAGGTAAAAGAAACATACATTATGTCTCTGCCGTGCCTCTCTACCTTTGGTTTATCTCACACACTCATTCTGACTTTTTGGTGATGAAACAAAGGAGTTACTTCTCAGTGGAATCAAAGGTTTATCAACAAGATAAACATTTTTGAGTACATTATTTTCAGGCTAGTGCACGAAATGGGTGTGTGAGCCAAAGTGATATTTGGATAATTTGACACTGGGTTATGTGAGGTAGTTATCTACTGTACAGCAGAGAGGCAGCGAGCAGCACTGGCTCAGAAGTGGAAAACCACCTTTTGAACTTTTGGAAAATTGCGCACAGAGAAAAGTTTGTTTTTTTTTCCGCCCCAATTTTAAGTTTTTAGATTTTCACAGCTGCATCTGAGTAACAGTTGGAACCGCTAAACTTCTATATTCCTTCGTACAAGTGCACATATTATGTGACGTGCACTGTACTACTCTGCAGATCAGTTGTTTTAATCAGACGGAAATAAACGTAGGAGTAGTTCAGTGGTTGAAAAATGTAGCTATCCCTGTTCCATGCACCACGTAATCACATTGTTTCCCACACTATAATAGTGTAGAGTGTAAAAGCATAAAAGAAGTACAAGGCTCTTTGTTGAAAATCTGATTGCACACAGCAATGCTGTGAATTATAATTATAAACAGATTAAGATGAAACAAAAATGTGATGAGGCAGAGATAATGTCTTCAGAAAACTCTCCTTGTTATTTACAGAAAACTTCCCCCACACACAGACAAGAATTGTGTCTCTGCAACGTGTGAATCAGAACCCGTTTACAGCCAGGACCTGCTCTGGCTGGCTCTGCCTTCTGGTCTTACACGAAAGCCACTGTTTCACAGTCTCAGCTTTTCACTTACTCTCAGTCGTCTGTGTTTTGTGAAGCATACAGTTCCAATGAAGGAAGACTTTTATTGTGTAATGAACAATTGTGCTTGTTTTTGAGAGGATCCTGAGAGAAAGCAAAAGTATTACAAAAATGTTCTCTAAAGAAAGAAGTTCTCAATGTGTGCAATGAACTCTTCACGATTTCAAGGCTGCCCAATCTCAAGTCTTTGAAATGATATTGTCTGATCTTGGCTGAAATATTGTACATTGCTGGGACACGGCCAATTGTGAATTTTGAAGGTAAAAGCTAAGAAAAATAATAGGTTCATCATCTTTTTTTTTTTTTTTGTCATTTTTGACTTGATTCTAATTGAGTGGAAAAGAGAGAGAGAGAGAAACAGAGAAACAGAGAGTATGATATGGTGCAAAGGGCCACGTGATGGACTCAAACCTGGGCTGTTGCAGTGAGGATTGTTTGCAGTGTGTAATAACACATGTTATAGTAGATGATACTGTTGCATTGACATTTTTTTCTTTAGTTTTGCACACAAATTGACATGTAAACAAACATCTTCTGAAGTACTCAAAGCCATTTTTGTGATAGTTCCTACAGCAGTGCTTTATTCAGGGCCATATTTAGCCTTGATGACACGCACTGAGACACGCAAGGTGAAAACAATACCAGTCCTGCTGTTGCAGCTAGTAATGAATGAAAATTGTCAAAATGATTAAAAGGAAAAGCAATACATTGTCACATTTGAGAAACTGAACCATGCAATCTTTGGCAATCTGACATGGAAAATGACTGAAACGATTATCGAAATAAAACATCAATTAATTTCTGTCAGTCGATGAATAGTTTGAGCTCGACTTTATTATTTCCTGGGTAGTTCAATTAAAAACAAAACATTACATTTTGGAAAGTAACTGGTTACTAAAGCTGACAAATAAAATGTGCAGTTGTCAAGTAAATATGTCAGATTTGTACTTGAACGCAGTACCTGAGAAAATGTTCTGAGCTACATTTCACCACTAGGTAAATACCGACTGTTATAAAAAGAGACGTGGTGATGTAAGGTTCTGCTCATCTAACCTACATACAGCACATAAAGTCATTCTTCGCCTCGCAGCACTTCTGTTGTTGACCACTAAGTTGTTAAACTAGGTCAACTGTCACACACACACACACACACAAAGGTCTTTGTGTAATTATGAGAACACTCATTATTTTCTGCAGATCCTGAAATCCTAACCCCTTTTCTATTATCCTCCAACTCCAACTCTCTAACCTAAACCATCAAAACCTTATTAACTTAAAGAAACAGCTCTGTGAAGTTATGAATGTCCTCGCAATGGCAGTTCACAGCAACAAACACAGAGAAAATATGCTCGCGCACACAGACACTTACACACATTCACAAAAAATCCGTTCCTCACACAAGGTGGTGGAAAATGTAAAGCGAAGCAGCACATGAATGTTGAGTGTCTTGCAGGTCTTTTCTCGTCTTACAGATGTCAAACCCACATTGCAGCTATTTTCGACTGCCTGTTTTCTGCTCTTTTTAGTTGATGTTCATTGGATCTGACTTCTTCCATTTACATTCAGGAAAACATGGAAAGAGAACCTCATCTACTTCATCCAGTCCACCGGGGTAGGGGGTGGGGTTGGAGTGGACAGAGGTAGGAAATGTTTGAAACAGCACAGGAAACACCACTAAAACTATTCCCATCGTTACACCCCACACCACCATCTCCAACGTCACTCCCCCCCCCCACGCACACACTGAAACATTTATGCAGCCATGCCTGTCTGCTGATGGTTCTGCCTGTGAATTATTTACCACTGGAAATGCAGGAACAATCTAATTGAAGAGAAGGGAAACTCCATTGGAGATGAAACTCTGCTTTTCCCCCCCTTATAAATGCTTTTTAGTTGATGTTGTCAGACTCTCTTGCCGTTGCCGTTTTGTACTCTCAACGCTCTCCGTCTGCAGCTGTCTGCAATTACCCCAACGTTAATGACTTCTCTTATGCTATCTTTCTTTAAATTTGTGGTTTCAGTGGGCTACAAAGCAGTATAGGCAAATGTTGTCTATCTCACACTTAACATCTGGCCAATTAACGATGGTGTGCATTTACGGATAAAGCAGGAAATGTATTGATTTCAATTTTCACACCACGGCAGATAACGTGAGTTTCAATATTTGAAATTAGAGAGAGCAAGCTACCAGAAAGATATCAAACAAACCCACTCCTTGTTAAGGCAAAAAGCCTGTGCTTAGCCTTCTTGAAGGAAGATTGGGGTTTATGCTGGTGAAAAAATTAATCGAATATTTTGCTAATTATTTATTGACATGTCCAATTCATGTCTCTACAACAGCTTCCGCCCTCAGTTTCAGTCTTAAGTGAATCTGGATGGAAATTGAAATGTGAGGAAAGGGAGGCCTAAACATGACAGAATGGTTTACATGTTTGCCTGTGACAAGGTTGTTAATCAGTAAAAACAAGATACACAAACAGCTCATTTTAATTTTTCATTAAATTCTTACTAGTTCTCTGTCTCTCTGTTGTCCATCTGCTATGTTATTGTGAACATGATAACTCAGGGATGCCTTGAGGGGAGTTCTTCAAATTTGGTACAAAGGCTCATTCAGACTCAAGGATGAACTGATGAAATTTTGGTGGCCGATGGTCACTGGGACCTTGCAGTGATCCCATTCTTATGGAGGTGATATATCAGAAACGCCTGGAGGGGGACTGTCATTAAATCTGGCACCAAGTGTCCACTTGGATTCAAGGATGAACTGATTTGAATTTGGTAGCCAGAGCTCAAAGGTCAGCATCACTGTGACACCATGAAATACATCTATGGCCATAACTCAAGAATTCATTCACTGATTATGACACAATTCAATACACAATAAAATGATGAAGTGATGACATTTTATATCCAACTTATCAAAGGACAGCCTCATTGTGACATCATAAAGGTCATGTTGTGGGTAAGGTATGAGTTAAGGTTGCTATGTGACAGGAGCAATACTTTGTGGCACAGTGGTAACAGTGGGTACATCTAAGGATACTGATAGTTTAGGCCAGATCATTGTAAACTCATTGTCCAGGCTATATCAAGTCAGTTTTATTTCTACAGCACCAATTCACAACAGAAGTTATCGCAAGGCACTTTTTACAAATAGAGCAGGTTTAGACTTTCTCCTCATAACTGTATTTACAGTCACCCAACAGTTCCCACTGTTTAAAAAGTGCCTTGAGGTAACTTTTGTTGTGAATGGCACCATATGAATAAAATTGACTTGACTTGACTTGACTTGACTTACACACAGAGTGCATCCTCTACAGAATAGACTATCTCAGTTTGGTTCAGTCCAAACTACAGACTCACAGAAATAGCCTTGGATAGAAACATCATATTTCAAGCACACACAGGGAAAACAGGTAAATGCCACATTAGGTAGGATGTAGCAGAGGTACAGGCGACTGGTTATACATTCTTGTTGCACCCTCTACAAAATATTTGTGCTCGTTTTTGATGTTCATGGTCAAACATATTGATTCACACTTTTCTGTTCCAAATTGACTTAAACATAGTTGGATGATGGAGGTATTCGTACCGTACTGCTGCCATGGACAAACACATACAAGTAAACATTTTTGCAAGACAAACTCAAGTCGCTTACAGCACAGTACACAGAAAAAAAAGAAACTAGTTTGCGTGCTCTGCAGGGTAAATGTTGGCTGGGGACATCGCAGTTGTGTGTGTGATGATGAGATTCCCTGCACAAAGCAAAAAAAGAAAAGAAAAGGAAAAAAGAGGAAAAACTCTCTCACTTATACTGTATTGCATGTGTACACACTCCCAGAGTTACACACACATGCAGCTCTCCCTCCTGTGAAGTGCTGCATCACTAGGCTGTAATGGAATTCTATAGCTGACTGCTGACTGGAGGCTTTGGAGGGGGATGGATGGAGAAATGGACGGATGGAGAGAGAAATGAAACGAAAGGAAGGTGGAAAGGTGGAGAAAATTGATTGTGTTCATGCTTTGAAGAATTGGGCCCCCTGCTCCCATGTGTGTGCGCCCATGTAAATGTGTGTATGAATGCTCCTAGGGTGATTGCCATCGATATTGTGTGCAACACACTGAGGTACAAAGGTTCATTTTCCTCTAATGCCTGTTTTAAATACCCCACCTTGTTCACAACTTCAAAAAAAGCTCCCCGAGGTGAGGATGTAAGTGTATGCAACACCTCCAACCCTCCTTCCCGTCCTCCTTTTCAACCTACAGTTTAACAGGGGACAAGAGGGTACTGTAAATTACCTTTTGATTCATCCCCTTTAATTATGCAAATAGACTTCATTATCTGCAGTGACTCTAAAGTGTTGTGGAATGTATTCATTAGTCTGCGTGTAGAGCTGTGAGTGTTCATTGAGGGCTACTCAAGTGTGTACGATTTTGCATGCTCCCTTTTTTTGTCGGTGCAAATGTACAATATACTCAACAAGGTGTATGTGTTAGTACAGATGTGTGTGTGTTTGTGTGTGTACGCCCGTGCGCCTCTCTGTATAATGTGTACTTTCTTGCCAAGAGTTAATTCCAAAAGTCACAGTAAAAGTTAAGTTTATAGCATCCCCACTGTGACATGTTTGTGAGTGAAACTGATTATGTGGGTAGGGTATAATTATGAAGAGGAATTAAATCAAATTATTCAGATTTGATTGGATCACTTGAAGGCCGCCGTGACTTCACAAATAGAGTAATGTAGGACTCTGGAGAGCTACAAAGCTGTGTACTATTATCCTCCACCTACAAATCCTTTACCAGCATTGTCCCTGATCAGGGGATCAGGAGACAAATGAGTAGATACACTTCCACCACCTTCACCAGACAAGAATAAAGATGTAGCTTTCAATAATCTATGTCCTTTACTACCCATTTATACTGTTAGACTAGGAACATGTTTAGTGTTACTCCAAAGAATCGTTGCATTCAGCTTTAACTTTCAACAGTCACCATGGTAATTCTGTAGCCACTGCTAAGTTTTGTATTGTAACCTGTGGTATTGTTGTCGTGGCCATGTACAAATTGCATAAATAGAATACAAGATGAATGTATGAAATGGGCCGGGCGCACCACTTTGTCTACAGACTTCACGCCACAAAACTTTGCTCAGTGACAAACACAGACATGTTCTTTGGTGGAGCCTATGTTTAGAACCGAAACTCTCCTGAGTTTTGGATTCAGTAACTGTGTGTGACTGTAATTATGCAAAAGAGTCATTAACTTAATAAACAGTGTCTGTAAACAACAGCACAAAGACATGGTTTCCTTCCTTCCTCCCTTTCTTCTCTCTCTCTTACTCCGTCTCAATTTTCTCCCTGTGTCTCTCTATCTATTACTTCTCTTCCTTTATTCTGCTCCATATTTAACACAGGGGTCTTTCAGGCTTGGTGTTGAGCGTCTGATTTTGAGAGAGGCGTCTGAAGTCGAGAGAAGAAAACATCCGCACCATCTCAATAGCTGAATAAACAGCTGATGGCGCAGCGAGGGAGCTGAATGAGTTTAATGAGTAGACTACGGCAGCGTGACCCAGATCCAGTTTCCAGACTGTCACTAAGCTGCCTACAAAAACCAAAGTGACAATAACAATCATCAGCAACAAGTCTCATTAATTACAGTGGTGACACTCATGGTCTCCATTCTCAAAATCGACCCAAACTCCCTTGTATCTGCTGAGTGTGTGTGTGTGTATGTGTGTGTGTATTAGATATCGTTCTCAATCGTTGTCTCCGTCTTTGCCCCTAATCTCCTCGCCTTCTTCTCATCCCCCTATTGCCTTCATATTCTGTAATGCTCATACGATGAGTTGGCATCATCCCACCCTCACATCCTCAGTGCTCCACTCTAAATGTCAACAACTGAATATTCATTACAACGCTGACACCCCTCCTCTCTGTCTCTCTAAATCTCACCCCAGACAGGGGATTTTTTTCTTTTTTTTACTCTCTCTCTCTCTCTCTCTCTCTCTCTCTCTCCCT
>OMNW01019778.1:54732-66114 GCA_900303245.1 Selene dorsalis | reverse complement strand
TCTTTCCCCAGACTGATTAGCAGCAGATTTGAATAGCCTATTACCAATTACCAATATTAGAAAAGTAATTTCCTACGGTTTTCTGCTTCTCCACCCTTCCCGCAGTTCAGAGAGATCACTGAGCTTGTGTTTACCTGATTTCAAGGCGTACTGCAGATTTTCAGTAACAGTATTATCCCGTTTATTTCAGAGTTTCAAGGTATAAAACTAGTGTGCTGCATAGCTATTGCACATTAAAACACAATATATATTTTGAAATAAAAAAAATTGTGATTGGAATAAAGGAAACAGGATTGGTATGCAAATGAAAAGACAAATTATGGTAGAGATATTTATATAGAGCAGAACGGAGAGCTTATTTTCCCAGCTATGGTTCACAGCATGACCAGAACCCTTCACCATAGTGGTAACATCATAATTTAGCATATAAGCTTACACAGCAAACCCACACCCAGCAGGGAGTTAACTACTATACTACCATGTCGCCCTGAGACGTGATGTACCATGACCTGTCCACAAAACTCAATCTAAGCAGGCAACCACAGAAATTAGGGTGACCAAACTATAAAAGACAGGCCATCTGTGACCCAGCGCCTATATTGAAATTCTCAGGTTATAGCCCTGAGCCATTTTAGAACACATTTTTTCCCTCCCTGTCAAACTACTTTATAAATATAGTTGACCGGTGTGTGTCATTAGCCCTAAAGGAATCTTCTTTTTCTGTTTACCAAAGACGTCTTGTCATTCTCATAAAGAAGACCTGGCAGCAGAAGTAAATTAAAAAACTGTCAGTGTTGGTTTAATTTTCCAACAGTCAATCTCCTTAAAGAAGTAACATAATATCAGAAGACTTTTTGAGACAAGGGAAGGTTGGCCAGCCTTCAGTCAAATCGCTTGTGTGTTAAATCTTTAAATCTGTACTAAAACTTACACAACACCACTTTTCTCATTACAAGCACTCTTAAGTGACGAGTGAAATTCATAATAGCTTTTTGGTGTCGAGCAGCATACGGCATACTGTTCACTCATTAAGATGGTCCCCAGACTATATTTCACATCTGGCTCAAAGGTATGATAGTTGATGGAGGTTTTGGTATCTCAGCCTTAAAAGGAAGAAGATTAGGCTGCACAGAGATGGGTCAGTGTAGGTTGTATTGCTTGCAACAACTAGTTCATTGTCTGGATGATATTAAGAAGATATGAATCTTAAGTACATTCACCAGGAATTGATTGAACTCAGTAGGTGGAAGCAAACCAGTCTCAAGACCATGTCTGAATGTTTGATTTTGTGAGGCTGCAACTAATGACTGTTTCAATCATTTCATTGATGTGCTGGTTATTTTTTCTATTGTTCAATTGATTGATTGTGAGAAATGTCCATCACAGTTATAGCCAGAACTCAAAGTGACACCTTCTAACATCTGTTTTCTCAGCCAACAGCTTTGTAAAACTGATTATTCAACTTTCAGCTTTAGCTTTAATTGCATTTACTGTTGAGTAGTGTAATTTATGACAAAGCATCAAATTTTGTAAGCTCTTCATGTTTTGAGTGAAAGGGAGCTATGCAAGTCGGCCGTTTTTTTCGCTGTTTTGGTCGCTATTTTTCTCTACAGAGCTCCCCCTACAGTTTTGGAGTGCATATTTTCACTGTCACAAAAACTCACTGCTAGCCTTCCTCCCTCCCCCCCATGTGTTTTCAATGAAGCCAGCAAGAAGGCAATCCGTGGAGCGATGTCTACTGAGGTGGGTAATGTTAACAAGAGATTACGGTTTACTGGGCGTGTTTGTGTCGTAGTGCGGTGTAGTGCAGTCCATGTTTCTTGCGAGATGAGATCTGGGACACCGGGTTGGAAGTGCTGATCTTGCAGGGTTGGTTTTCAGCCAAGAGACGCTAGGTGGAAGGAATGATCCATTCTCCCTGTAACAAGTCATTTAACCATCACAATTAAAAATCTTGCATAGTTCCTCTTTAAGTAGCTATAAGCCATATATAGTGGGGTAGATATTTCCAGATATTTCCCTATGTCTGTGATGTGAAAGACACTTCAGAAACAGTCACTGTGCTGACTAATAGTGCACCAGTGAGAGGTGCATTCTGCAGCTGTAGGGTTCATATCGATATCTAAGTGATCTGTTGTACAGCAGAGGTGTCTGTGCCTAGGAAATGCCTCTTGAGCCTTGCCTGACCACAGTAAACTAAATGCGTGGGTTGTCTCTGCGAGGCTATGCTCGTGTCTCTGAGGACAGAATGTGTCAACAACCTCCTTGTGAGTCTAGATGTCGTGGATAGGAATAGCACAAGACCACAGTCAGGCACATCCACACACGCACACACACACATGGATTATGCAGGAGGTATAGAAGAGAGGTCATGTTATCTGTTTGAGTCATCAGTGCAACCTTAATCACTGTGACTCTTATTTAACGCTCATTCAGGAGACGCTCATAAGAAATAGAAAGGGAGGCACACACCTTCTTTCATGCTTCCCTCCACATGAATGGCACAGTCAGGTTTTCGGGTTATCTACCTTTGTGTGTGTGTGTGTGCATGTGAAGATATTAGCCAGTATGTTTGAGTAAACTGACAGGCTGAGATTGTCATGTAACGAACTCCTCGGGCCGGTGCCGCTTATCAGTCTCGCGCACACTACTTCATTTTAGCCACCTTGCACACACAAATACATACACACACACGCACTCAGCCAAATTCTGTGTCACGCTGATCTGTTGTGTTCATTTGTGACCTGCTCCGATCTGCTCTGTTCTCCAAGTCTCATGACAGAAGCCATATTATTTTTAGGGCATCATTTCGCACTAGCATCACAAGACTCCCCCTCTATTATTTCTGTCTTTCTACTTCTTTCTCTTTTTGCTCCCTATCCTCTCATGTCTTAATCTAAGTGACAGGATCAGAAGAATTAGACAAGAGAGGAGCTATGGCTGTCTGCCTGCATACTACACAACCTAGATGGTAGTTGGCATGGCGATGTTTCAGGAATTAGTTTGTTTTGAGGATACAAGGCAGGAAAAATGGGTCGTGGTATACCTGACTGTGTTTACATTTAAGGCATGTACATGGATCGAGCATATTTATATTCTTTGTTGCTGCAGGTAGCAGAAGCCAGTTCTGTAGATAAACTGGGTATACTGTACATTTGTGGGTTTGTTGTTGAATTCCCGACTCCTCCAGTCAACATGTTGGAGTTTTGTTTGGCAGGACACAGAACCCTAAATTGCTCATAATGGTTAAACTGCCATTTGTGTGCAAATGTACTGTGTGAATGAATGACAAAATTGAAGTACATTAATAAAAGCACGATGTGAATGCAGTCCATTTAGTGCCACTTACCTAGACAGCTGTGGTTACACTGTAGCCAAACTGGACCCATAAAATCATTATTACGATTTTAATCCATCAATCAAAACCACTCGAGAAACATTTAATGTATTATTGGATAAAGCTGCTGTGTTTGACTTGGCTTTGTCCAGTCTTTGTCAATTGTAACCATGAATCAGTGTCTCATGCACAAATTTCCATGTTCTTTTTTTTTTGAATAACCGACAAAATGCGCTCAATGGCCAGTTTAGACATGATTATCAGAATCTAACAAAGCTGTTTATAGAATCACAGATACAGACGGCATCTTAACCATGTCTGACCGAGCGGCTTACCAAAGTGATTCTGTCCCAGTTATACTATTTGGTTTTGAAAAGAATCTGGATTATGTGAGTGACTGTGTCAAATCCACAAATCTCTGTGCATATAAACCTGTCCTGTCACTGGCAATGCTGATCTTCTTTGTAGCCTAAATATTAATACTTCTTTTTAGACCATGTCTGGCCCTCCTTGCCAATAACTAAAAGCCAAGGTCAACATATGAAAGCTGGCACTGAGCTAAGCAAACCGAGGCTAAACATCAACTCAAACCCTTTTTTCTTCAAGGCTGTCTAAGGAAAAACAGGAAAGCAGAGAGGGGTCTGATATTCATTGTACAGTATGTTTCACATTGGAACATTTATCACATACCGATGTTCATTTTCTCATCTGTGTCGACTGGCACTGTGCAGTACACTGTGAATGGCACCACTGTTGGCACATGATGCATTGCACTTGAAATAAATCACAGGGTCTAATAGTCATGCTTGTCAACCTCATCACGTTATTGGCATTTTTTTTTATTTACTTATTTATTTATTTTTTGGTTGACAAGCCTGTCGTTTTAATTGTTTCCAAATGGTGCAGATTGATTTTTAGTCATTACAATTAGTGTAAGTATAATAATTAAATATGAAATAAGATCATTATTGTTCATTATAATGTAATTTGCCAAATTAAGTTTATTTGTGTCAACTAGCTTCACAGGACAGCATCATTAACCAAATCAGCATCTAAAAGGATGAAGGAAAAGCAGTGTTATCTGTGTGGAAATGCCATGCATTCAAAATAAAAATAAAAATTAAAATAGTGGAGCATTCTGACAGATGACCATGAAAACAATTGGTTTAGTTTACAGTAACTAATGACAGGTCTGTAGGTAGCCATGTCAGCGATCGATCACATCTTGTTGTGTGGCTGGTACACCCAAGTGAAATGCAGCCCCTGTTAATGTTATCACAGTCACAAAGTTCTGTTAAAATATATATAAAGTTCAGCAAAAGGATTATAGGATTAAGTTCAATATTGATTTGGCCGCTCCAATATCAAAATTACATAAGATAAGTCCAGTGACTATAAGTCAGAGAAAAAAAAAAGAAGCTAAAATCGTTTCATTTCTGGCATCACGAAGATTCAGGAGCTGGTGCTGTGGGGTGGTGGGGAGACGTAGCATGTGGCAGCGTAGATATCTCAACACACGACAAGACAGCGTGTTTGAACAGGGGAATTCAGAAGGGCCTCAGGTTGATCACGTACAGAAATATAATAGGGTAGATAAAAGAAAATTATCATAACCATAATAAAGAATATTATAACTGTAAAGAGGTAGCTGTAGTAATACAAACTGATCTGAAATCCTGGGCCGATATGCTCATACTAATCATATTATGGCTTCTGACTTATCCAGTGTCAGTGTAATGAATAAATTCGGTGTTTTCTCCATCGGTTAAGTTCATTTTGTCAGTTTAGGAAGCCAACTGAGTTGGAGCAATACAGCAATCACCAGCCTCATGTTGCCTAGAAATGATTAAAGAGAGAGCTACACTGTGAGATGGAGAGATTTTAATTTTGGAGTACTTCAACCAGAAGATGAGTTATCAGAATCTGTATTGTGAGAGAAAGTCAGATCACTGCATCCCTAAATGTTAATGTTGTCCTCACACAAATAAGGTTAAAAGCAACAACAAGTTGCTTATGATAGTACAATCCCAGTTAAGACTGAGCCATGTCTGAGGAGGAGAGTATGAAGCATGAAGAATTTTTAATATGAGAAACAACAACTTCAACGTACATTCTTCAGTCCCATGATGTTTTTATAAGTTCTGCAGGTTATAAAAGATAAACAATCCCTGTTGCTGCAAATATAACAAAAACTATTGATGAGACTGTGGTTATATTTAAATGTTCACTTATGTCAAAGGACGAGCAAATCTTGACTCCACTCCCCTGCTGGTCTCTGCTCCACTACCTTCTGTAACTCGATGCAACGTTCATCAGTCTTTATGTTTTCCCTCCTTATTCTAAGACAAATAGGAGTCCGCCAGATTGATCCCTCTGCGATCTTAGCAAAGTGAAACAAGCAATTATTTTGTGAGCACAGAAATGTTATACTGCAGCGCACATGTCCAAGTCACTCAACCTCATTTCCTCGAAACCCATAAAATTCAACAATCGTCTACTCATATTTTCTAAATGTTTAGCTAAAATCTCATTTAGAGTGATCACTCACCTCTGTCCTGCTGTTATTACAGACGGTGTGAGTCATGAGCTTTACCCCACAGAGGTGTCGGTGCTTATGGGAAACGCTTTTCGTTACAGGTCAGTAAAAGAGAGTCATCCATCCTTCCACCCTTTGGCTGTACTGCTCATCTGTGCAGGGTCACAAGCACAAGGGGCTGGAGTCAGTCCCAGCTGACATAGGGTGAGGGAGGGGTACGGCCTGGACAGGTCACCAGTCATAGGGTCAACATGTAGAGATGAACAAGACTCAGACACACACACGTTGTGTTACTGTGGGAAGGAGCTGGAGAACTAAGAAAGGCTCCTGGCCCCGGGAATCAAACCCAAAACTTTCTTGCTGAGGTAACAGTGCTTACCACTACCTGTGCAGTCAGATTTTCCATCCTCTGGAATAGAATCTGTATCGTCTACTTTCACCTGAACTCTCACACGCAGCTTACACATGTTTGTGCTTGTCATTCAAATGTCAATGTGTCACCGTTCTCTAATCGTCGTCCTACCAGTGATGTGTCAGTGCCCAGGGTACCCTGTCTCATCACCGGGCCCTTTTGTAGCATCTGCTTTGGCATCTGTTGGTAGCAGCAACCACGTTAACACCACCGCTAAGCAGAGAGCACACGGATGAATCCCTGCATCATCTGGATACTCCGAGTGTAGTCACAGATGACGAGATTAATGTTTAGCATCTGCGTTGGAGATCAGTACTGTCAGCCAGATATAAGAGACTGTAAGAGCTACACCTGATACCTCGCTTCAGCACCACTGTTAAATGTTTTGTGTAGCGTAGCTACGTCAGAGTGAGAGTGGGCTGGTGTTGGAGGTGCTGTAGAGAGAATTTCAACAGGCTTCACATGGTTGACTCATGATTGGTTTCACGCACAGCTTGAGAAAGCTTGCGAGCAGTTAACAAGAATACTCAAAAATTGAGGCTGTCATATTCTGATGTCAAAACCCTTTTACACATTTTCTCTCTCTGTAATTATAGCAGTCTGTTCTCTGCTCAGTTCCTCTCTCGCGCTTCCCGTGTGTGTACGTGTGAGAATCTGTATGTGGGTTTATTCTCTGTAATCTTTTAATGACATGCACTAACGACGCGTTGAGGCTCAGAAACAGCCCAGGCCATGAGACACACACACACACACACACACACACACACACACACACACACACACGACTCAGTGGAAGGCCACGGCCTCTGAGGAGATTAGCCAAATCAGAAAAGCGTTTTAGAGAAAGGCAGCTTTAATGCAACACAACACAGATAGCGTGTGTTTGTGTGTCATGGTGTGAAGAGATAGATGTCCACAGTGTCAGACTCCTCAACATTTTGTCTGCAACTTTCTTTCTTTCTGAACCTTCTTGTTTTATCTCGTTTGTCATCAGGTTTTGATCAGAGGCATCCTGCCACTCAGTGTCAGCATCCATCACAGGCAGTCACATGCACAGAGTAGAGCACATTTCCAGTTTGGATTTTATCTTTAACCATATGTATATGGTATAAATATGCTTCTATATTTATACCTACATCAACCCCATCTTACCACTATACTCAATATGACAGTATTCTGCTCTCTTGGGTTATGACTGAGTAGAATTTCTCATCTACTTGTCAAACTTGAAGCCTTGCACAGAAAGTCAGAATGGAAAATGGAGAAATATGCGCGGGATATATACCGTGCATACAGTATGGGCTGATTGTAGAACAGATATACAATACATCACATACTGTATTTGAATAAGGACGTACTTGTCATGTTCCTGTGATCATTTGATGTTGATCCATCGTTCTCTTATCAGAGGCTGAGAGCTGTGGTTCCGTCATGGCATTTGCATCAGGCTCCTGTGCACCACTGCTTCCTCACATCCATAAAGTGGATATGAGGAAATTGGTTCTGATGTAATGTCACCGTGTTGAAGAGCGCGTGAGGGTGTTTTATTCCCTGCCTTAAAGCTACAAGAAACTTGGATTGGAGTTGGATTCCGGAGCTGATACTAATATGACGAGGGTTAAAACAAACAAACAAAATAAGCATTAAAAAAAAACACATGATAGAAGTACACTGATTAACAAACACATTTCTGGTAAAGGTCTAATAAATGACATGTAGGACAAGTAAACATGTCAGTTGTCCCTGGTACAGACTGTAATTGCAACTACAACAAATGACTTCACACACTGTTGGACATTTGTAAACAACACATGTACAGTACTGTTCGTCAGTGACTAAGCAGCTATAAAAATACAAAATCTTACAAACAGGCAAACTTCCCCTCATCATCCCTTGACAGATGGTTAAAGGAAATGGTTTCTATCATTTTCACGGAAGTGATTCATTTCTGAATGAAATATCTCTGTTGTATTTTGGAATATTTTCTCTTGATTTATGACACAGGATTAATAAATAAACATCCAATGTGCCCAACGTGATTTGATCTGTGGTTTAGTAACACCTCCTATTTGTCTAATGTACTGTTATATGCCACTGCTGATATAACCATGATAAGCTCTGTTATCAGTCCAGCTCCAGACGGAGGTTGCTTACATAAACACATCAGGTCACAACAGAATAACAATTATAGGTGACATGGGGTTGCTATGGAGATGTGGGCACCGTGACATATGCAGTCCCACACACATCAAGTATGAATTTGTTAGGGGTTTGAACAATCCAAAGGGTGAATACAGCAGATCAGTCTTACCGCGTCAAACTATGGAAACGTAAAGTTTGTTTATGCTGACAGAGCATCAGTACATCTCAGATATTAGATCAGCTTTTGCACTGAATCTTTCAACACAACGACGCCATGATTGGTGAAACAAAATCTGTGTTTCACTCAGGTGTGTGCGTTTGAGGCAGAGGGAGCAAGACACAAACACTACGGCTCTGTAGATGCTTCAGTCGCATTTTTTTCAAAACTGAATCCGCTTCTGTTAAATCCAATATTTTTATTAAATCCAAAACCTTTCTAATCCCATCTCGAATCATTATGAAGTAGTTTGTTTGGTGGGAATGAGGAAAACTATCAGTCAGAAAAAGATGCTGCTTGTATTTCACTCAGAGGAAAAACAAATTTCAACATCTAAGACATAACTTGATATTTGACAACCAAGTTTCTTTTTAATTGTGATTTAGGGACCAATTACCAGACAAGCATGGCACTGACGATAATAGAAACTGCAGCAATTAGCTGCAAAAACCTAAACCACAGACTCTTTGCTGGGTTGACACATGGTTCCTCTTTAGTCACTGTTCTGTGATTATCATTTACCCGGTGCTCACTCGTTTTGTTCCTCAGTGGGAGAAGCCAACTAAAAACACAATGAAAAGAATATTTCTTCTTCTTTATTATTCAGTGGATTTCATTTTAATAAATCACTTATTTTTTGCAAGTAGCTACGATATATATTTAACGGGGCTGCCAAAGTTAATGAGATAATAATGAGTTACTCGCAAATAACCTTTAAAGCCACAAATTTACGCCGTACTTCAGTACATCCATGGAAGTAATGCAGCAGTAACATGTGAATGGCAAGTAGAAATAAACCTCAGAAACTGATAAAAAACCAAAGGCCGGAATGCAAACAAACGTGTGTAAACGTGAACTATACTAGCTGAAAAATGAAACCATCCAGGCTATCATTTTACAGACCAGTTACCACGCATGGTCTGCACCAGTATCAGTGAAAACACCCAGTTACCACCGGAGCATGTCAGGTATAATACCACACACTGGCCAGGCACACAGCTGATGCAGAGAGCCCACCTCCCCCTCGTCAAAAGAAGACCACACTGGATAGTTTGCAACGGACAAGCATGGACAACTGTACAACCAGTCCACCTCAGAGGTTATTCTGGAGAATTTTATGGACAGTATTTGTCCTTGTTTCAGATTGTTGCAATAATAATAAACATACATTTGCATTTGTCCACTCCCATTGATGATAAGAGTTTTAAACATTTGAAGAATATCCCTCTTTAGGTACATTTAGAACAGATAAAAAATGTGTGATTAATTTGTGTTCAATCGCAAAGTTTACTCAATTCAATCATATGAGTAATCGTGATTAAAAATTCTAATTTCGAATGACAGCCCTAATACTAAAGGCAAACATATTGCACAAATACATGTCACAGAATATGGTTGAAGACCAGCAGTGGCTGAGGTGAAGCACTCATCCTTCACACATTATTAAAGGTTCTTATTTTCTAAAGTATATTATTTTAACATTTACAAAGGCCACATCCCGCACTAATAATGAGACCATAACTCCTTATACATTTGTCCTATTCATCAATATGTGGTGGTTGGCCATGTTTAAGTGTTGCTGAGGCATTTCACATTTGTATACATATATAAAAGAGTCTAAACAGACAACATGATTTGTTGATCACAGACCATAACAAATCCAGATATTTTACCAACTTGAAACCAAGTCTAAGCTTTTGTTAGAGCTGTATTTAGAAAATGCATATTGATAACGAGCAAAGTATTCCTGCCGATTCACAATTGGAGACACTCACCTCTAGATCGAGCTCTCCGGAATGCCTAAAAATAAAGCTACGGCAACCTGCAATCAATCTTGTTTACCAGCCCAGTGTGTTTTTGTAAGTCCTGGCTGAAATGTGCAGCATACAAATACCCTTTTCCTTCTCATGTGGTTTCTATGATGAAAATCCAGCTCCATGTGCTGCTTTCTCCTGCAATACTACCTGTCAACTAAAGAGCAGTGTTTTATATTTGAAAATTTTTCCTTTCAAATGACAAAACAGTTGATAATGCTGAAGGCTGGATTTCTTAAACAGGAAATAAAGATGCTAAAAGAAGACTCTTTTTTTTTAATTGTTATAAATAACAGGAAAGAAAAGAACAGTTATCGATGACATTTCTCGGAGCCAACAAAATTAACACCAGTAGTTACAAATCCATTATTTTGAGGTTCCTGTCGCTTCGAGGTTTCTTGGGAAATTAATTCACACTGTTATCAACAATGCCTACAGCTCCATACATTCTTGGTTTTATTAATTACAGTTTTGTGCACGGTATGTGTGTGGTGCGCTGCAAGTCCTGATGTAGAGCACTTGAAAAACTCCCTGAAAGACATAAAGAGATTTAATTTGAACCCTGACAAAGATCATTTGTGGGATTCAAACAAATTGCAGAGAGGCTTTTCTTTTGAAAGATTTTATTCATTTCATATAATACTGACACATGTACTCAATAGCGGTTAACAGGCGTTTAAAAACACAGATATTAAAACCATTAGAGCATCAATTTATTTTTAGCCCGTTGATTCCATGGACCATTTTTTACACGTTTACATGTTTCAATATACCATAACATCTACTTGGTATTAGTCTAACCTCACCCCTGAAAGGTTTTTTCCCTTTGTCAAAAAAATAAAAGAAACAGGAAGACCGACAAACTTTCTCCCCATTAAAAATAAATGGCATGTGGTAAGCCACAAACTATTTAAGGTAAAATAT
>OMNW01019778.1:9512-54712 GCA_900303245.1 Selene dorsalis | reverse complement strand
AAGGTAAAATATATTTGAGGTGAAATTCAAAAAAAAAAAAAAAAAAAAGTAAAGAAAAGAAAATTAGAGAGGAAAATTTTAAGTTTCAAATCTGAGAAACGTGTTGACAGCATCAAGCGTGTCATATGTGGCACAGTTAAAATTAAATGAGTCATCCCAACGCAGCCGTTCTGGAGCCACTCCCTTTTTTTGTAATGATGTTTGTAATACAGGATAGCTGTCTAAAATCCAGATCTCCTTTATCCCCAGTATGCATATGTAACACAACTAAGCCATAGAAGAGAGATGAAGAATACAGATTGTTGTAAAGAAAGTTCTTTTTTTTGTCATCTAATCCGGTGCTGTTTAGGTCATAGTTTGTTTCGTTGAATTTTATAGTAGCAGTAAAGGATTGTGGGTGATGCACTCATCTGTGATGAAGGACCAAGGTCAATCAGTTGCCTTTAAAGGTGATGGCGGTTAGTGTTAAGAGTCCTATCTCTTCAGCCGCCATGTCTTGAATATCCTCAGAAAAATGAAACAATTACTGGTTCCTCATTAAAGTCTATCTGAGTGCTTTTCTTCGCCACTGATAAGGTCCATTGTGCTGTGTAAGTACATCCACCGCCATCACCTTGTTCTCTTCCTTGAGGTGGGCAGGACTATCGGGTCACCTGTAACAGGGAGAAAAGAAGTAGGTCACTGAAAATAGTCCAGCTGAAAAAGTGAGGATGCAGCCTTAAACAGTAAAGGTCACAGGGCAGAGTACAAAGCCGCTGCTGGTAGTACATGTCAGCTGAAGGTTTAAATAATGCAGTGTGGTGCACCATGGCCCACTGTTTGGAAATAATCAAAAGTGATTCTTGTTGGTGGAGCACCAGCAACATGGCTAGTGCATCTCTGTCTCCTCTGGCTAGGCACTAAACAAGACACAGCTTGAATCGTGGCAGTCGGCCCACAATGCCTCACTCTCAGCATCTGGCCCGCTGCCATGTCATTTTGTCTGTTTGTCAAGACGGCTGCTCTAATCACATGGTCTCCTTATCTCCTCTGTCCATCTTTCCATTTTCTTTGCTCATGCACTCACTTTTGGTTTATATCAAGCTATTAGGAGACTTTGTCCACCAGCCAACGACCAAACAGAAACAAATTGCTGTATAACTGCCAGAGCTTGGGCATGTAATAGGCCAGACTCTCCAAGACAGTTTTTCTGTTTTCCTGCATGCCTTTTCTCTCTCATTGTGTCTCCCAGTGGCTTCCCCTCTCAGCCCCCCAAAACATGCCATCCTGCTTCTATTTCCTCTTGAGGGAGTCAGTCTTTTGTCCGACCCAGGTGCCAGCTAACAAAGTGTGAAGGCCAGCCATCACTGAAAGAGCTCAGAGGAGCATTTCCTCCAAGCTGGCAGCTGAGACTGCTCTACTGTATCTGCTCTCGATGGCTCCAGGCCACCCTTCCTGGGCCTGCTCCCATTGCCTTCAGGCATCTACTCCTGTGCCTGATCAAAGAATCTGCAGGCGTTTGTTGTCACGCCAGTTCACTATGCACGCACACCGCTTCACCACAGTCTCTGTGCCTGCTTTGCTTCAAGGTGCAAACTCAGAGTCCCTTCAGGTGTTCATCTCCCAGCCAGTTTAAATATGCCTGTAGGTGGCAGTTTCCATACCCAATTAGAAAGCGGATTTAGGTAGTTAGATGTCAATTTACAAAGCACACAGACAGCGTCATCCCTATGGGCCCACGAGTGCCTCATTTTCCGTTCCTTATACCACAGGTTTTTACTATCAACACGACCAGCAGCCACCAGGCAGATGTCCCCCTCCCTCCTGTATTACACACACGCACACACGAGTAAATTACAGAAAGTCGTTACTTAAATTGTTTGATCTTGATTTGTTTTTGTACTTCATTGTATCCACCTTGAAGCCGCACGAAATGACTGTAAACGCAATGTTTTATAGCTTTCTATTGTTTCTGAGGAAGGTGTTTGTGAATATCTCGCCTATGAGGTTTATGGCACTTGCAGACTGCCACATCTTTTTAGTGTTGATGTAAGCTGGCTATAGAGGATGTAAAATATACATGCGCCACTGACACCTTCTTGTCATTTGTTTGTTAATATGTGTATATGACTGCAAGCATGTCAACACAAATGCACACACTTGCTTTGCAGTCTGTGACAGCTCAGTGGCTTGGCAGCCCAGCCGTGTCTGTCTGCTCATCCATATGATATTATTTGGCATTGATCGAGCTGTCTTCTATCCCCTCCCTCTCTCCTCCTTCTGCCCTCCTCCTCTCCTCCTCTCCTTTGCTCCAAGCCAGGGATGGAAGAAAGGATGAAGAGTGCCAGGCCCTCTTCACTATTTTTTTTTCCTGCTCTGTGTAACATAAGCCTCTTGTCAGCTGACCAGCTCCAGTATTCTTGTTTTCAAGTGTTTTCTTTATACTTTCATTACCTCTAACTTCAGCCTTTCCTTCCCACTTTCTACGCTTTTTCTTTTTCTCTCTCATCCATCTCTACCTGCCTCCCTCTTGCCTTTTGCTGCTCATTGTGTGTGTGTGTCTCTCTCTCTCCCTCTCTCTCATCCTCCCATCCTCTCTCGCTCCATCGTCAATTTCAATTTACGAGCGGGTCTTAATGGGACTATAAGAGAACGTTCGATGCTATCGATCTGGATGCCTGTGCATCTTGACCTCAGCGTACCACATCAGAGGAGGAAAAAAAACATCACTCTTTTCATCATCAGGCAAACACATCAGCTATGGTGCTCGAGTAGTGTACACACACAACAGACACTCACAGGCGCACACAGATCATTGATCAAAGACCTGAATGCGAGAGACTGCAAATATTTGTGCTCTTTTAAACTACGACAGAGTCAATGATAAAACGTTGTCTGGCTTACTTTGATCTTGTTGAGGAAATTATAGATGCAAATTTTTAGGGAGATAGAGGTGAATGCATGAAATCAAATATAAGAAGCACCTTTATAACAACATTCACATGTTCAGAAATGACATCATCCTCATATTTCATCACCCCTTATTATGGATGTCACGATTTCTTGTTTTCACCATTAATCGCGGTTTTAAACACCACAATTAATTAATTGTAAAGATCCCTAAATACCGTCACTTTCCAAAAAAGATTACGTCACTTGTCAGCCTGTAAAACATGCTGTGAAAAAGTATCACCACCTGTGGGATATGCACCCGGCTTTGTACGCCACAGTAAAGGTAAATGTACAGTAACTGGGTTAGATAACGTTAATGTCAGTTTACCTAACCTGACAAGAAATGGTAGGAATTTAAATGTTATTAAATGTCATTTGTAATAATATTTTTTATTAATAATTAATAATTGGTCCTATATTAATAGATACTAATATTATTTTGAGTATATAATTAGTGATGTAGTTATATTTTGACTATATTTGATTTTACACATTCATCGTGTTGTGAAATTAATCAATGCATAATAATCGTGAAAATTGTAATACCGTGATTATTTCTCTGACAATAATTGTACCAAGAAAATCGATTATCGTGACATCCCTACCCCTCATGTGTCTCCCACTTCAGTTACACCTGTTACATACTCTGAGCCCACTTTGTTATTCTCTGCTTGTCCGCCTTTCTCTCTTTATCTCTGTAATGTTGGGAAAGTTCATTGACACCTATGAGCAGCCTAACACGATCTGGACCCGGCAGAGCACAAAACTATTTTGGGGTGAGAATAAGAGGAGGGGCCATGGAGGAGAAAAGGGTGTAACTTGAGAGGGTGAGATCCACTTTGCTAGGTGAGAGGTGAGCAGAGGAAAAAGTCGGCAAGGAATTTTTAATCAGCCTGGCACATAGACGACTGTGTGTGAGTGTTTCAGAGAAAGAGAGAGTGGGGAAGAGAAGGGGGGGGCACGTGTTTCTTAAGCTTCTCTTATCCCTCTCTTTTACCCATGGAGATCCACTCTCCCTCCCCTGGCCACGCCTTCAATCAATTATTTAGGCTGAAAACAAAGGTCTGCACCCAGCCATGAATAATGGAGGGTGAGAAGGCAGAGAGGAGGATGGAGGTTAGAAACAGAAGCATACAGTGACACGAGGTGAGTCTCGCACAAATCCTCCAATGACAGACAGTTAGAAGTCTCCTCAGGTCAATGCGATGCATGGAAATGAACAGGTGCTGATGGAGGCTGAGAGTAAAGATATATAATGTATATCTATACCCATGCACGCCCACACACACATGCACATAAAGACGAAGACAGATTGAGAGTTTAGAAAAATGGAGAAAATTGGGGGACAAGACGACCATGCACATGCACAAACTGCTGTATTACGGGTGAATCGGAGCATAAAAACTATCTGAGGACAATTACCACTCTAGTGTATCCAATGTGGCGAGTTGTTTTTGCATCGAGTCAGATGGCATGCCAGTCAGACGCAGGGAAGCAGGGCAAGTAGGAGTGAAGGGAATTGTGGTGTTTTCTCTCTTTTCTTCTGTGTGTGTGTGTGTGTCTGTGTGTGTGTTTTATTTGCCTTGTTCCTGTTGGCCTTGTTTTTCTTCAGAGAATGTTTGATGTTAGATCCAAGATGGGGCGGAGAGGAAAGTGAGGAGAGAAATTGGGTGAGAAATAGAGTGATATGGGGTGAAAAGGAGAAAGAACCGGGGATAGAAACTAATAAAACAGGGAGGAGAAGGAGAGAAGACAGAGATCTAACACGATGGAGGTAGAAGTAGGTCACACGGCGGTGTCTGACCACATGTGTGCATGCATGTGAGGGATGTGTGCAGAGACAGAGAGAGAGAAAGGGAAATAAAAATACAACAGAGAGAGAGATTATGTGCGCACCGACCTTTGTGGTCTTGACTTTGTTGCCTGTGCTGCAGCTCCATCCTGTGAGGTCCGGGAGAACCTTACACTCCTCACCTTCCATACATGGCTGCATCTGACACCACCACTTCTGGGCTACAATGGAGGCTGGAAGAGGAGAACAAGAGAGAGAGCGAGAGAAAGAGAGAGAGGGCAGCAGATATTAAGTTGGCTAAAGACATGACTCAGTGTTTATAAGCATATTTTAATGAAGTGCTTTTCATGGGTTTCCAGACCTGGATATCTGTGGATTTCAACACCAAGCTTTCCTTGGCCGATTTTCCATCCAAACGCAGCGGAAATTTTAAATTAATTTCCAGGGAATCCGAAAAAGAAAACGTGATTTAATGTGTGTTTCCATCTACTACCATTATGCTAATATTAGGAGTTGGACGCGTGGAGATAAACAGTCGGTGGCCTTAATTTTCCAGTTGAGCAACCATTAAACTACAGCAGGAGAAGAGGATGCAAAGAGATAATGTAATTTAAAAAGCACCAGTCAAATCTCAAATGAATATAAAAACCATGTGGCATTTCAGTTTGCGATTGTGTAGTCATTTGAGGAACGTTAACAATCTCCTTATCAGTTTGCACAGATCTGACGTTCAAGTCACACGCTTCATCTGTGTCCTGACTAATTCTCAAACTAAAAGTCAGTTTCCAGTGTACTCCGCTGCACTTTGTTCACTTTTATCAATACATCTGCTTTTCCACAACAATAAAACATAGAGCCTTTTTCTTTTCATCAACACAAACAGCACAATGGTGATGACCTTAGAGATCCTTGAGAGAAACCAACAAATGCTTTCTAATTTTGAAAAAAAAAAAAAGATTACGCTGAGGTGCAGACGACTGTGAGCTTCAAAATTAGAACATGTCATGCCTCCTCTCAAATGTATCACGCTGCGTTCACCACACATTTTAGCTGTCTTGATCTGGATCTGGTTTCCTTCTGCTGATCATTGAAACCAAACAGACAAAATCAGACCATCAACATCTATCTAAAGATACAATTTCACAATCTGTTGCAGTTAAACTTATGGAACTATATCATATGATTTTTTAGTAAATATTGTGACACATCAATATTAAGATAATGATATGAGATATTATCCACATTTACTACAGGAGGTTGTAAAATAGCATATTCCTCCAGAGAAAGAATAAAAAACAGTTATGGTCTGTTTGTACACACTTTTGTGTGGGTTTCGTGGGCACTGGATTCATGTGAATTTAACTTGTGCATAAAAGATCCTTTACATTCAAGTCAACAGAAAACAACAAAAGGACAAACCTAGAGGCAAGTTATGCAAGAGACAGCTGGGAACTGTTGTGATCTTTTGGAGTTCGGAGTAAATTTGTTTGCAAACACATCAGCGTGGATAAAAATTAATTGATGATGTGCCTTTGGCAAACATCAGATAGAAAAAGGTTTTGAAAAAACATAGATATGAAGAAACAAGAGGATGATTAAATATCACCACAAACAAAAAATAAGTGCACTCACCAAAAAAAGCTAAACATACATATATATATATAATATATGAAAACTATCCTTCACCAGTCACTCTAAAGACTGGGTACATTTGTCATAGTATGTTACAGCATGTGAGAACTTAAGTAATTGTCTCCAATTTTGCAACCAAATACTTAATCAATAGTCTGTATTCAGTGACATAATTCCCAGGGGATTAGCAACGCTTTTTGAGAGAGATGGTGTGTGTGAACAGCCCAACTTTGTAGTAATGTCTGAGAACTTTTCAAAGCATTTCTTAATCATCAGCAGTTGCATACATTTTATAGCCCCTCCGAACAGAGAAATCCCAATATACAAAACCTACAAAGACTTTCATCAAAACACCATCATGTGCTCTGTCAGAATTTGTGTCAGCTCAGTGTTGATGTAATGCCAGCAAACAATTCAGTAGTTTCATGGTTAATAAAGCATTTCTGGGTATATAGGGCCATGAACATTTACAGTGCATTAAAGTGCTATGAGACTATTATCCTCTACTGCTAATACTGTAAGGTATGCTAAATTGACCACAGACATTCAGGAAATTTGTGGTTAATCTCAGACACGGTTGACCTGTTGAGTTACATCAGTGGCAGGTAAGTAATTCAACCATGATTTCTAAATACTCTTGCCCTTCTTTATTCTTTCCTTTCTTTGGGGGTTGCGTTAAGTGAATACATTTCATTAAGTTCTAATGGAGATCAGTCCGAGTCAGATTTCACTCAAAGGAAAGAAATAGCAGGGCTGCAGAAGCTGCAGTCTCTGATTTCATCAAGTGCCACTTGTCACAGCTGCAGGGAGTGTGACCGTCACTGATTTTGTGGACACGGGAACAATAGCCAGGGCAATTTTCCAGGTACATATCCAGGGTAAAATTTGTAGCTTCAAATTGTCAGTGTCACTGTGAAACAAAGCTCATTAATGTGCAGAAGGCTAAATAAACGTTTGGGTCTACAGAAATCAACCCCCTCATTCGTTATCAAGCAGCAGTTCCAGAAAGATAACACTTTCTGCTGATTATAATATTTGTTATCATGATTCATGTTGGCAGAGCCTTTATCTTCATGTAACGTTGACTCAAGTGCTAAATATAATAGCAGGAACTGAGAGTATTTTCCCTTTTTCGGCCTCTCAGTTAAGAAACCCTTGTGTTATTAGAATTTGTTAAATCCAATTTTTATGTGTATAATTGGAATTATTTGCTTGGCACCGAAGCAGAAACTTCTTTTATTGTACAGATTTCTGTTCCTTATACCTTTACATTTTATTAGCTAGAGTAAGCATTTCATTATTTTTAAATTCCCAGTGGGTGCAGGGTAACCTCATACCATCCATCATCTTTGTAATTCCTCCAAATTCATCACAAAAATGTAATGGACAGAGGCTGTGGTCATAATTTATCAGGCTCCTTAAGTTAGCAGAAGGAATCAACATTAGACAGAAAGGCAGGGACAGGTGTGTGGTCTGGTTCTGTTTTATGTATTTCCGTTCAGTGGCTACAAGAACATCTACAGCGTGCTGGTCAACAGTACATAAAAATACTGCCAAAGGAGTTCACTGTGTGTACGTGTTCACTGCATTCACATCAAAGTCATTCATCAGTTTTGATATAAACTTTCAGTAAAGAGCCGTGCACACCAGAACAGGTGGTAACAAATGTATCCAGTATAGTGCAATGACATATTTCGTACAGGAACTCTGGGTCAGATAACACTTAGCTATGACGAGAGAGAATCAATTATAGTTCAGTCAGAGATACTTAAGTGAGTGAATTGACCATTTATACCGAATGGCTCGGCTCTTTGAGGGAACTCTCTTTGAGAGAACTCTCAAAGAGCAGCAGCGAGGCTTATGCTGGGAGAACTAATCCCCCACCCCCTAAAAAATACATACAGGTCCATTAGACCTTAGTTAAATCAGAAATAGCAAAAATGACAGTATATTGGCGGGAGGCTGGGGTGGTGGAGGGAGCACAGCAGCAGAGTAAGAGTGAAAAGACTCCAGTCAGAGTAGCTGCATTGTTCCTCTGCTGGAAAACGCAGCAAGGCAGCTGGTTACCAAACAACTCAAGATTGAGCCAGTGATTAAAGCATGAAAAAGACGGTGGACACAGTGGTTGTGTAGCTCTCCTCCTTAGGCAGTTTGACATGTATCAAGTCCACAAAGTCCATGATCCAATAATAAATTTATAACAATACAGTAAACAGTAGTATCTGATTAAAGCCAATTTGGAGTTGTTTGATTCTGTTAATTAAAAACGATGGTTTCACTTTCTGATGTGAAATGTGACTAAAATGAATCAATTGTTTGCTCAAGTTTCGTATTTCAAATACAAATACGACTTCCTCCGAAAATGAGGACATCTCCCCCACACCAACACAGTGTGGTCCCATGGTCCAATCCCAAAACAGCTCATCACAGCTGCAGTAGTTGCCTGCTGTCAGTAACTTTATTCAGAACACATAAACTAGTACTGAGGAGTGTGGTTCCGTCATATTTTTACGCTGCTATATAACCTCTGATTTTTGATGGTGCTGTACATGTTGAAAACAGCAGTGTACATGTCAGGCAGCACTGTACACAGCAGTTTAGCATTTCTGTCAGTGTGTGAAAGCTGGATTTGCATTGGATTGAAAAGGTTTCATATGAGAAAAGCTAAAACTCAGATTTTTTTAGTGTTATATGTAAAGGTTAATCTGGACACCCTGAGGGAACACTACAGGGATAATGCATGTGAGACTTCAATTCTGAATTAATGAAGTCTATAATTTATCAGTGTGAAAACATTAAAAGCCATGAAAGCACTGACAGTTTGAGCGTGCAGGTGCGTGCATGCATACAGAGAGTTGTGCATACCATCAACACAGGAGGGCATTGCTCGAGTGGTGCCAGCAACCTGTCCAGGGAAGCAGGAACATTTGACAGTCTGAGATCTCTCCTCAATCTTGTTCTTGTTGCAGCAGCGGTGGGCAGCGATCACCTCGCACGTCCCTGCCTTCACGTGCACTGTGAAAGAGAGGCACACAAGTTGAATACAAAGAAGCACACCAGTAAAATTGTTGTCTGATAAGCTTTGTCCTAGACCTGAGTCTCAGATCAGCCTGGTGTCATGCTCATTGACAGCAGTTTACACAATTAAAAAAAAATAAATAAAAATGAAATAATCAGAAACTGAGAAAAAAAGAAAGAGAAACACTTTGATGGAACAGATGTAACAGAAAATCTGGTGCAAAATAACACCTCTTTCTCCACGCACAGAAAAGCAACATGAACATGATATCACGCTGTATAATGAAGCAACCTCAGGCTATTATCAGATACGCGTGAGCCATAAAAAGCAGCATTTTTGAATCAGAAATATCATAATATTAAGCATTTGATGTTTTCCTTTCTTCTTTATTTATGCTCTGATGTGCACAAACACAAATAAGACTATGTACTTATGAAAGAATACATATTTTGGCTTACACACACGCAAACACACACACTCAAGATATTTAGAAGAAATATTATTTTATTGCTGCTACTCCTTCACTAAGATGATCACTACAGAAAATACAGGTTTCTTGTTGCCCTGCTGCAATGCACAAGGAATAAAGTTGTGACTTCGTAATTGAGAGGGAGAAAAACAACCAGTGTTTATATTAAAATATACTGTTGTGTTTGTAGTGTATAAAACAAGTGATAATTAGCTGCAACAGTGGTGAAAGATATATGTGGAAGCCTCTTTCACGCCTTCTATAGCTCCCACTGTGTGCGCACTTACACAGAGACTTCAATCAGACAGCCATGTGGTTAATTAACAACAAGTCCACCCCAAGTACAGAAGTCCCTTGAGTCAGCTAAGAGCGAAGGAACAAAGAAATCACTCTACTTTTGAAGATTTGTGATGTCAACACATGGCCCTTTCATACCAGCCTTTCTTCAAATACATGAAAATGTCAAGGACAAACAATGAGACTTGTCAGGAGCACAGTGTGTAAGTGTGCCTGTCTGTGTAAGTGTGTGTGTGTGAGAGACACTGTACATGTGAACAGTATGTTTGTTCAGATATGCTTGACTTTGCATGTGGTGTATGTTTGCCCGTGTACATACAGCACTATGTTTAGTGTTAGGTTTGTGAAAGTCAAAGTCTGATTTGTGTATTTTGGCTTTTCACACAGTTGTTGGAAGTTACTGCTATTTCCATTACAAAAGAGTCCGCCCACAATACAACAAAGGGTGCACACTGCATGGCAATGAAAACCAAAGCAGCAAACAATGACTCGGCTCTGTCTTAAGAGTATTTAAAAGTGAGGCAAGCCAAACTGAAAGACCCAGCATGAATATGTTAAACAGACTGACAGAGATTTGAAAAGTTCTTAAGTTGCTCCATTAATGAGAAAAAGACAAAGCAACAATACAGCAAAGCCCAGTCCAATTAATATCTCAGTGAAAAGCATATTGTAATATCTCGCCCACTGCGTTTCTGTTTCTAATCATTCTTTGATGTCTTGTGATTTCCCTCTTGGCTGCATTAGCATTGGGGCCAAATGACAGTGTTGTTGGCTGGCTGATCTGTCCTTATGCTTATCCATCAATCCAGAGAAAGAAATCTCAACAACTACTGGACAGACTGTTGTGAGATTTCTGTTTCTGTGATACAAGAAAACTCAACACGTGTTGGAGAGATTATTGCGTAAATGTATTGCAACCAAAATATAACTTCACCGTTTGGACACTCAAGGAGCTTTCCTTTGGGACCAGCCTCCGGTCTAATAGTGGAGCACTCATAGTTCAGTATTTACTGGCTGGAAAGCTGTGAAATTAGTTGTGGACATTAATAGTCTCTGGAGGACAAACCTTACTGACCACAGTGACCCCCTGAGTCTTTTCTCGATTGACACGCTCAGGACACATTTATATGATCCCCAAAGGATCTGTGTCCATGTTGATTGTTCCATGACCTTTACTCAAGCGCTGACTTCAGGCCCAAATGATCACGTTTGTAGCAAAACAATTAAGGGTCAGTTAGCCATGAAATTTTCTCTATTTTTTCATCAACCCCGCAGAATGATACGTCATTGATTTCTGCCAATGCTGTAGCCAAAGCTGGATTGTCAACCAAGCAAAAGTAGCACCTGCCTGAGGGGCCAAACCCCCCCCCCTCAGATTTACTCCATTTCATTTTAGACCACATCATGTTTTGGTTTAACTTTTAGTTTTAGGACCTTTGTGTGTGTGATTGAGCTCATTTGTAGGGGTTTTTATCACATTCAAAAATGACTCACAAAGGTAGAATTAATCCATCACAGAAGTACTGTAATCAACAGTTATTTTCATTGTCCACACACCTAACAATTCATTTTCTGTGTATAAAATGTTAGAAAATATTAGAATGGCCATTAGTTTGCCTTCCAGGACATGAATATACTCAAATGCCTAATACCCTTCCATTTTGTCATCAAAAAGTCATCATCACCTAACAGACAAGTAATAGTTTCATCTGTACATGAAAATGTCACTTATAAATACAGAATGTTGTGCAAACAGTAAAAATATATGAAGCTCATCAGCAAAACTCGTTCAGTGGCTCAGAGTACAGGTTTTAGCATAAAGCACCTACCTAATGGCCTTTAGAGCTTAACCTTTGTTTGATATTAATAAGCTACCTCTGGCTTAGCCTCTTGCCCTCTCTCTGTCTTTGCCCCAACCTAATTGACTTGCTTTTCTCACATTGGCTTGACAACCCTGTTGGCAGATACACAGCTCAGGAAAATCAACAAACAGAGTAAACACCTTAAACCAAAACCCCCACTGACATTACAAACACCCCCTGGCCCGTTTTGAGGCTCAGCACCTGCAGCAGTAATTGACTCAGCATTAGTAACAGCGGCAGTCCACTGAGCTGAGCATGAGCAGCGGGGTAATGAGGAGGTGGGGGTGAGAGCTTTACTGGAGGAACATAAAAGTTCATTAAAGCTTGATTACACATATTAATGTTAACAGGTGGCAGTAAATTTCTTCAGTATGGAGCACACGGTATAATGAATATGAGCTGGAACTGTATGACAGCATGGTTGAGTGATTCTTGGCACTGCTTGATATATACTGGAGATATCTACAACAGAGTATCTTTGTTGCCTGTTTAACTGTTTCTCTAAAAACTTTATTCGACAACTTTAAAACCATTTTTTCTGCCAGGCGGTAGTAATCACTGTCTATGTACTGTTGTTGCTCAGACAGCATAATGAAGACATTGGGAACTGAGCACTGGAGCCCCATTGACCAAAATTGTCTGATTATCATAATTGTTTTTGATTGCTGCTATTCATGTTTTTTCTCTCTCTTTTTTTTTTTTTTTTTTTTTTTTTTTGCTAAGCTCTGGCTGTGGTAGTCGTCCTGCCTGAGGTCTGACTGTGGATTTAATCCACCAAATGGACCTTTAACTGTTAAACTAATCAAAATTGTTAAAACGCATTCTGGGGGTATCTCATTTATTGGACACTTTTTTAGAAGATGTTATGCTCAAAGTGTTCAAATGGCTTTGTTAACAGGACTCTTCACATTTTGTATGATGGAAACTGGCGGTATTCACTCCCCTCAGGCTCATGCTGTGAAATCTCCTGATAGGTCGACTATTCCTCTCCAACAGCCTAAATATGTTGCACTTTCTAGCACCAAAAATGATACTGTTTGAGGTGGATTTGTGTTGAATATATTGAATATATTTAGGAAAATACTTATACTTAAGAAGCATTCAATGTATTTTGGGGATATTTGTTACAGGAAACCTCTCTGGTTGTCAGTGACAAAATGGAAAGCATTATAGAAGTGCTCTTAGAGACAGAACACAATTTGACACTGAAATTTTTTTACAGTGGTTTGATATGTTCCCACAAGAGGAACGTCAGATAATACTTCACATTAGGAGTGGTTTGGTATCAAATTAGTAAGTAAGCTGACAGAAAACATGGACCCAGATGTTTGCTCTTGGATCAATCGCTCCCCTCCATCGTTCTCACTTACGGAGGAAGCGGAAAAATAGGAAGGACTTTTTTTCCATTGGCATCAGGCCTGATGTGATACACCGCGTCTGAGCTTCCTGCAGAACAGAGAGTTGCTGTTGATGTTGCCAATGTTGAAAACTGACCCAAAACACACACCAGGGACGACTAACTCAAAGCAAGATTAGTGTGTTATCCAGCTTCCATCTTTGGGCTTAACTCGGGTTTTCTGCTAGCGTGAAATTGGCTCACTGTTAACCAGAGTAGATCACTAACCAATGTAGATCTCCCAGATGGTAACTCATGCTGCACAGCTAACCAGTTTTCGAGCAGATTGACTTCAGACATTTAGACCATATCCTGCCAATAGCTTTGATATTGATCAATCTGATCAGTGTAGAGAGTCATCATCAGGACGCTGGCAAAGAAAAATGTTTACAATAAAGTGGCATAACAGAGAGCAGTAGATAATCTCATAGATTACCTGAATCATTTCCACCCTGATTTAAAAAGAGATCAGCTAACTATTAAGTGGAGACTTCACCACTCTCAATAACCAGGCAAAATTAATGATTCCTGTCTGATGCCTCTGACGCCTTCACATCCTTATTCTATTACTGCAGCTTGGAATAACATGAGGGTACTTTGTGATGATAACTGGAAATAAAATGTACAGCCTCTGCTGTCTTTTATTAGAAAAATAATCCTCACACTTTTAGATTAATTCCCATGATTATAAATGCATCATTTCAGTCAGCTAGATCTCATCAGACATTAAATACATTTCTCCTAATCTCCCCTTTTTCTTGCCCCTCCTCTCTGGTTTGGCAGCTAAAAAATCTGATGTTACTTTTTTTTTTTTTTTTTTTACCTGCATCACATACTCATAATAGTTTGCTCATCAATAGACAGAAAGGCAAAAGAAGCCCTAGCCTTGCTGAAACACAGTGCAACTTCTACAATAACATTATATCCACATAATCTGAGTTGAAATATGGAGTAGCTACCCTGAAGGTGTGAGGATGTGCACTGTTATGCTGATGATACTCAGCTGTTATATGCCTATAAAGGCTGAAGGCTCATCCCAAATTACAACATTTGAATCATTTTGTCTCTCGGCACATAAAGGATATCATCAAGACCGCTGCCTTTTTTCACCTTCATAACATAGCTAGGATTCTTTTCTGTCTAAGACTTCGTTTCAGACCTGATTGCTGCAAAATTTTGTTTTGTAACCTGAAACATTCTCACATAAAAAGTCTTCAAATGGTTTACAGTGCTGCAGCTAGTATTTTAATGAAATCCAGAAAATGTGATCTTCTTACAATTTTAGCTTTCCCTCATTGGCTCCCTGTCCATGTCACATCTGACTTTAAGGTGCTTTTAATGATATAAATAGTTATAAATGGATACTCCTTCATACCTGTCTGATCTGCTTAAACCTTATACTCCGTCTTGTGTTCTCTGTTCCCAGAATTTAGGGCTCCTGTCTGTCCCCAGAGTTTAAAAGACATCTGCTGCTGGCTGCAGAGCCTTTTCCTATTTCCTTTTGCTGGAACAATCTCCCTGCTGACATCAGACTGTCTGACTTCAAACTTAAAATTCATCTTTACACCTTAGCTTCTTATTCTTATACAGTGTCCAGCCTTGTGCCTTATACCATCCTAACACCAGCGGGTTGGCCTCGCTCTCAATAACTCAGTTAAACCCAGTACGTATTTTACAGAATCATCCACTTTGTCCTGCCAACGAGATGCTGTAAACTTTCTGAAAACCACTGAATCATTCTGTTTATTCCCTCAAGCACATGAGCATCAAGGCTGTGGGCCTCCCTCTCTCTCTCTTTCTCCTCCCTTTCTTTTCTAGCCCCTTGCCTTTCCTGCCTCTCCCCTCTCTGTCTTTCACAGTTTTGTGCTTTATCCCCTCCGTCCTCCTGTTGCTCTCGAAGGTCCTCCTGTCTTCAAAGCTGTAGTGTCTGGATCTGCAACTGCAACCAACCCACCACCTCCCCAGTTTAACACTGATTTAACTATTATGCTCTTCATGAAAAGTTCACTTTCAGCTTCTTGTTTTTGCTGTCAGTAAATGAAATTAACTTGCACATATCACCCTTTAATCTCATAAAATGATGTGACTTGTAATTGACGAGTCTGCCTCTTTCCCATCATCTGGTTTTACATTAGCGGGACAAAATAAAGCAGAGTTAGCTAAACCAGCTGACAACCAGCAGATTGAGCAAAAATCTATGGTCACTTTTTCCTAGGCCTGAAATACAGCTGTAGAGGTAGATAATGTATTATAATATGGCAACAGATTGAGGCTGTGTTGCTGCTGCGATGTTAATAATTATCTACCAAATAGTGAGTCAGACAGGGCCCTACAGACTCCAATAAACTCTGATAAATACCAAGTAATACGATGTTAAATTGAGCATTACTCACACAGAGGGACGCACACAAACATAAACATACACTTCTTTTATCTCTGTGTGCATTTGTGTATATGGAACCTTACAGTGGATCGCACACTGTGTGTTTGAGTGTGTGTGTGAAGACTGAAAATGCTAAGCTACACTTAAGAAAGGGCGTCATGTTCAGTTTAACCTGGTGAGGCTCCAGCCCCTCTCCGTTTCATCACTGGCGCCTGCATTCCTTGTGATTTCTTTTTCACACTTCATCCCCTCATTTTTGCTCTCCTCCCTTCTCGTCTTTCTCCTCCTCCTCATCTTCTTCATCTACCTCACCTCGTCTTACCGCTGTTTCAGAAATGACCCCTCCTTTTCTCAATCTCTCTTAGCCACTCTAGCACATCATTTTTCCTCTGCTCTCTCTTGCTCTTGGCTCTGCACAGCAAACTCAGCGGGGTAGCAGACCATTATCCTCCATCACAGGTCCTAAATCAGAGAATTTTTACACTCTATAATGTGTTCTCCCTCTCTCGCCCTGTCTCTCCCTGCCAATGTGTCTCACCCTCTCCAAGACCAATCCCGTGTCTCTTCATGGTATGAGGACTTGTTACCCCTGCCTCACAGCAGTGGCTGTTAACCCCATTTACTAAGGATGACGTGCCACTAACAGACTAACAGATGGACAGATTGCCCTGACACTGAACAACCAGGGGCTGTGCGTGTGCGTATGTGTGCATGTGTGTTTGTGTGGTCTCGCTGATGCACACGAAACACAGGGATGGCTCTCTAGGTCTCAGCGGGGTACTTCTTTCAAATGTCATTCGTACCACTGGGGCCCTCCCGCTCTTTCCCTTCTCTCTCCCTCCCTCTCTCATTCTCTGTCTCTCTCGTTCTCACTCATAAATATACAGTATATAGTAATAAAACGAGACCAAATTCACTTTAGAGTCACCATGCATTATTGTAAATATATTAATGGTTCAGTCCATGTTGTTTCACTCAAATGTTAGCATGCTCCATATAAAACTGTAGCAAGAAAAAGCTGGTCCCCTGTTTCTATGCAAGTGTATCAGCATTTATAAAGACAAAATGTCAAATCAAAATCTTTAAATACAATGAAACCACCACAAACATATCACAGTAATTTGCAGAGGCATAACAAGTCCATTTGGTGCTTTTACATAGAAATAACTTTGACTGTTGACCACCTGCAAACCATCTTTGCTAAGCTGACCTTTCAGGAAGTGGAGAGAAGTGGAGAATACAAAGTAGAGCAAGCATATAGTTATGTTGCACCATCCACTTCTGCAATATTTTACAGTTCTCCGCTCAGTGGGAAGCTTCACCAGTCGAGCTTTATTCTTGATATCCATTTTGCCACGAACCAAAGTAGCCACTGGCGACCTGCGAATAGGATCTGTAATTTATGTACCCGGAAAGTGTTTTTGCCATACGTATCCATCACATAGGAAACAGCTGTAAAACTAAGAGTTTAAGCACTTACTAATTAAACTTTGAATGATCTCAGTTTGTAGATCTTCTACATACGACATATTGCTTCTGTGTGATTCATGTCACTGGGAGGCCAGTAAGCCAAGTGGAGCCATTGCCAACTGGTACTGTGAACGTGTGTTGGCACACATTCACATTAGGAAGGTGGATAATTGTTTTCGTCATGTATGTTCTGAGAGCCTCTTTCATTGGGATAAATGAGCCATCATGTTTGGATACCTCATCATTTGACACATCCCTGAGTTATGCTGAGCCAATAGAGCTGCCAAAATATAGATAAAATAAAAATATACTGCTATGGAAGCAAAAAGCAGCCATTGTGGTAGTGGCAGTGTCATAGATTGTTGACACTGAATGAATTCTGTACTCTTTGTGCAGGAATACTCAATGGGTTGACATATTCCAGGTAGTGCTGTTCAAGTTGGCTATACTCACTACAGAGGCAGAGTCAATGCCAGCAGAATATGTTGGCTAAGCAGCCACAGGAGTCCACAATCCCTCGTCAGGTCTGATTAATGTACTGCCATGATGTATGAACCGAGAGATGTAGCAGTGAGAACACACTCTGGTTTTTGTTTATTTCTGCAGGTGCTGGTTACACGCAGTGTTGTGATAGAAATACATGTACTGGTTTCCCCTGCATTTTAAATGACTGTAGTAAATCAATGATTTAAGATATTGTTTGCTTTTAAGGCATTTTAACTTATTTAAAAAATGTACATAATAAAGTGTTTTGAGAAATTAAGGTTCAGTTTACTGAGTGTATCCATGGCACATATAGATGCACTATATAAATCACATATTTAGTCTGTATAAATATTTAAGTATCTTCCCAAGGCCTTAAGGCCTTCAGGAAAATGAGTCCAGAATGCTTGCCAAATTAATTAGATTACAATGTATGTTTCTCAGTGCATATGTGTGCCCATCAGTGCATGTTCGTCCATGCATTTGTGTTAATAATTAGATTACATTGGCCTCTGAGATGGCACCGCTCGTTATGAATCGTAAACACAGAGCAAATTAAAATTCTGTTTAAGTGGCTGCCAAGAAAATTAGCATGGAGAGAAAGGGAGGCACACACTCGACCACTTCTGTCTTCTCTTTCCTCAGCCCTGTTTTCTATTCTCTGCCATGTCTGAATGCTTTCTGCACTCCTTCCCGTTTTCCCTCTCATCCACTGCTACGCACTGTCTTTTTGTAATGGTTATTACTAGAAGGTTAACAGGGTTTATCCTGGATCCAAATGAGGTGGGCACAGTACCATCTTAATCATGTGCACATTACGTGTATGTGCATACCATCTCTCAAGCTGGCTCTAACATGTTTTCAAGCAACACTGTCAGAGCTCTAAGAAATGAAATTAAAAAATGAATAAAAGATGTAACAATTTAGGAGACGACAACAACAGGTGCTACACACAACTAAGAGATCAATCACATCTTGAAACTGTTGGCTCTGACACATTTGCCACATCTTGTCCGTAACATGAAGTACGACTTTTTAACTTTCTGTAATAATTATATGATGTCTGCATTGTTTCACCTGACCTTGTTCCTCTCCTTGTAAACTCGATTTGAAAGATGATTTTCAGCGACCATTTTAAAAACTGCACGTTTGGTTGCAAAAAAGACAAAAGTCACGGCCACAAAATATCGGGCCACTGCCTGACACAGCTGTGCTATAGGGAACAAGCAGAATCTCTATAGAGGAAATACCTGAAGGTAAATTGCATCTGTTTTCTTCCTCACCAGTTTTGCCAGTGCATTTTCCAGTGCATTCTGCTAATAATACAATGCCACCTAATCAGCACAAGTGCAATTAAAAATTGTCAGAACCCATCAGAGTTTGTTCGTAGCTGGAGGTGGCACAAAGGTTGACCTTGTAGAGTCAGTTAAAAGCAACACACGACAACAACAGGAGGCAAATGTAGTAGTTTTAGTTCCAAGAGAAATAGGCATGTCCTGCGTCTCTGTTTGTGTTGATGAACCCAGTGAGGAGCCTGACTCCTGTCACACACTAATGTCCCTCTCTGTTTTTATAACCCTTGAGATTAAAAGATGAAAAACATGAGAGGAAGAAAGACAAGCATGACATTCACCCAGCTTATGTGCAGTAGAGCTGAGCAGTATGCCTCAGAAATATAATACCTTCTTAAGCTTTTAGAAGATACACATACACCATTATTTTTGCCTTTTCTCTGAAACTGTACTACAAAAGCATCTTCAAATTTTCCACTCATTGGCTTCATAGTAAATGTTTTACACAAAATGTTTTTTTTAAAACAGTCTTTCATCTTAGGAGAGTGGTCTTGACTTTAAGTAAAAAGAGCTGAAATAATTGCTTTATTGACAAAAATGATTTCTTTAGTATCTGCAACGAAATAGCGACAAATAGAGGAAGTAGACTGCTTTGGACTGAGATCTGAATACTGCGATATTCAATGAAAACATCTGCCACAAAATGTACCACTTCTTACAAAATAGCAGGTTAAGTGCAGACTGCAGAATCAGCCCTGTCCTCACACCATTCACGCACACTCTGTCCTATCACACAGCGTCCCTCAGCTCAGTGTCCCTGAGTGACTGAGTGAGTGAGTGACCACAATTGGAAAGTGTTTTCTCACAGTGGCAGTTCCTGTTCACGATGTGACAAGAATAAAGAGCGAAAGAGAGAAGAAGAAACGTTGGGAACTGGCTCATGAGAATTTAGATTTGAAAGGGAAAAACAAAATACCGTGGGCGTGCACACAGGGGGGATCATCCCTGTCAGAAAATATGCCTTGCCAAAAATCACCCAAACCATTTAGCTACACTTAGTCAGCCTGCGCCAAAAACAAAAACAGCCTCAACCTCATTAAATACTCAGAACCACTTTCTGATTGGGTTCACTTCTCCGCTTCTCCGCTCGGTTCTGTCGTGCAACTGACACTTGCGTTTGGTGAGGATGTGACGAATCGCCCACTGAACCGCTCCGTCTCTAACACCCTCTCTCCACCGCCACCACCACCTCACCACCCACCCAAGCCTGTACTAATCCTCCTCAAAGTTACGGTACCAGCTTGTGCCAGATTGTCTCCTTGTCCCCCAAACCATGCCTCTGGTTCTCCATCACTGCTCTCCATGCAGTTGTAATGCAGCACAGACAAGGGAATTATCTCCCCACGTTACTACCACCACCACCACCACCACCACTGACCCCCCTTGCTACATCATACAAGATATTAACTCATGCGACAGGGCGGGCCTGGTGACACATGGTGTGTCCTGACATATTAGTAACCCCGCCACTACCATCGCTACCACCACACAGCAGACAATTTGCACTAATTTGTGCTGCAGGCATGATATTAGGCCGGTGAATTGGGTATAAATTGTTAATATGCTCAGATGTATTAACACAGCATTACCACTCAACCATTAACCCATGGCAGTGTGTGTGTGTGTGTGTGCATGAGGCCCTGTTGTTTTTAACCTGTGCTAACTGCTGACTGGAGGTGACTTTTCGCCAGCCCTCGGGGGAACATCCACGTCTCTTTTCTCATCTGTATTTTTGTCCCCCCTCTTTTTCGCTCCCTCCTTCCCCTCCCACTCCCTCTCCCTCTGAAGTTATAAACCTGCCCAGTGCACAGGAGCATTTGTATCTTCTCCCTCCTCCTACAGCAGTTTCTAGTGTGCATTGTTGTTGGGGGAGCTCAGAGCCATGCAAGCCTCTTTTCATTTCTGGTGTCTGTCTCTTTCTTTCTTTCTCTGCCTCGCTTCGTCTCTCTTTCTCCTTCTCTGTCATTTTGGCAAACCGGTATAGAGTCAGAAACACAATGATTGTGCTCAGTCCAAACACCCCCTCCCACACCCCCACCCGGAGTCTTCGCTTTGTCAGTCAGTGAAGTGAAAGGAGAGATCTATGGTGCAACAGCCACGTTGATGAGGATTTCATTCTGTCTGAATTCTCCCGCTGTCAAAGGAATAAGGACAGACACTCGTAAACGTCAAGCTCTGCGTATTTCACTTTAACAGGTTGCCGCGTGTCTGTGTGCGCACATGCGTGAGGGCATGTCTGTGCGTGTGTGTGAGTTATGGCTGTTGTTTATGTCACAGTGTTGTAGAGGTGTCGTTTCGCAGATTTAGATAAATGGCCTGCTATCACCCTGTTTACTCTCTGTGAAAGACTGGACAGTCCCATATGTTACACTGTAGATTAGCAGTCAACTCGCAGCTGCTGTCATCTGCAAAGCTTGTAAGTCTCAAGTCAGCGACGCTCAAAGGTTTTTCTGAGCTTGTTTACTCGGAGATGGCTGAAAGTTTTCTTTACAAAATTTTCATTTCAAAGATTTCTCCTGATCAATTTCAAGCATGTTGTTTTAAACTGTAATCTAATGGGTGTTACGACGCATAATGCGTGGCACTGAAACAACAGATTTATTTTCTTTGTTTATATGCTTATGCAAGGACTACAGTACACTGGTGAGGGTTTTAGTCTGAAGGAAAAAGACACATTTTGGGGACAATTCACCAACATGCAGACACTTTTCTCTGGACCCAGCCTACAGGTGAGCCAAGATAAATGTGGCTGCCTCAGCCTCTTGATGACAGATTAGGTCTTAGTGATCATGACTCGGTCCTACACAATATGTCTGACCACTGAAAGGGCTTCATCTTATAACTGTGATATTTCAGAGCAGAATAACCTTAAATAAGCTGCGATCAGTGGGTTGACGAGCTCAACTTTTGTAGTGAACTATGTTGAACTTTGACGCGTAAACTGGTACAATTCACCAACCTTCTCATAGGCCTAAGCAAAACAAACAGGAAAAGTCCATTTCAGTGAAGCTCTAATGTTGGCTAACGGTTTTATTTTACCCTGCTCTACTGATTGACATCAGTGTAATGTCATCTTTGATCTTTGGCCATATCCACGAGGAAACACTGTGTATTCACTGTGTCACTGCGCCTCTTGCGTACTCCAACCTACTTCCCCATGATCCATGGATGATTTTTACAGTACCACTCCCTGGTGTGATTGGACCCTTTATCTTTTAGGATAAAAATCTGGCAGATCAGTTTTGCTGTTGGAAGATGTTGAAAAATGGGAATAGGAAAGGAAATCAGGAGCTTCAATGAAAACATTAGATAACGATCTACAAATCCTGAGGAGCTGTGTTTGCGGACAGATGGAGATTTTGTGAAATAGAGATGTGATTGTGAAAAAGGCTTAGCAGCGTCTGCACTGCCTACATAAACCTAACTCTCTTACTGCAGATGAGAGAATATCAGCGATGTTTTATTACTTGTGCTAAAAGACTTCCAGTTATTTGCCGTGTGATGAAATCCTCAAAAGGACCCATAAGATTATCGACTCTATACATCCTCTACATATATCACATCCACTTTGAAAACTTTATTCTAACGCCACCCTGTAGATCGCCTTTAACAAATAGTGTGAAGTTTGGTTGGATTCCAGAAACTATTAAACTCAATTCACCTCATGTATACACTTGCCGCTCGTATAAATCCTTACATTTCCACTCTCCCTGATATTTATGTTTCTCGACGGTTTTCATAAATGTGTAAATGAATTGTCACTGTCAAGGCTACTTATTGTTTGCAAACTCACTTTCCTCAAACTGCCCCTTGAGGGATGAAGAAAGTATTTTGAATTGAATGGAAGTGAAGCGCTGCAGGCATTACCAGGCACGCTGCTGAAAACACTCAACACCTAACTCAGAACTATTACACCAACTTTGCCTGAGGTCAAGTACTATACTTTAGTTTTATTTCATTCTTAATGGTTAAGATGTCATCATCGATTATTTGTGAACAACTTAGCGTGTCCTTTAATGTGACCTATTCTGATCTTTCACATGCTGTACTTTTCTCCTTATGTAAGAATACAGCATGTTCTTCCACGCTAAAAAAAACGACACACTTGCAGTTAAGTGATACAGCAGTACTGTGTTAAGTTACCTCCCAGTGTTTAAACAGTCTCATACAGATTGAGAATATTCAATCACACTGACATTACTTAAACAGATTTTTATAATTGCACAGGCATGAAAGCTTTATCTTTTATCTGAGTGTTTTTTTTTATCTTTACCTTTCTGTGGCAACAGAGGAAAACTGCAAACAAAGACCTGCTGATCCCAAATGATGTTGGAACACGATTACTTCTTTGATAAAGTTGCTTAATTCATATTTCAAACGCCTTCATTGGTCATTGAACATTGACAGGCAATCTGACGAGCTCTGTGATTGGTGCATTAAGCTCATCTCTTCTTTAAGCCTCTCTTCCATTGTGTCAGCACTTTCTCTCTAACTGCATTCATCAGGACAGATCATTACATCCCTCCACTCCTCTCCTCTCTTGCCTTCCTCTGTCTCTCATCCCATTCCTCACTACCAAATGAAAGGGAAACCCTGGTGTGTCTGAGGCTGGCTGGCAGCAGAGCCAGAGGTGAAAAGATGAGAAGAGAGAGGGTGGAGAGATGAAGGCACAGAGAAGGAAAGAGAAAAAAGAGGAAGAGGAGAAAAGGCGCAGCCTGTTCAGACTGTAAATGGTGTGAGAGGAGAGTTTGTGCTGCAGGGATGATTAGTCTCTGTTAGGACTCTGTGGGATGGAAAATGAAGAACCACCATCGTTGGGCTATTACGACACAGCAGGATAAAACTTAAGCTCCAAATCTGTCTACTGCAACTTTTAAAATTCACACTGTAAACAATAAGTCTAAAGAATCGCCTGCTGTTCATCCAGGCATCTGTCCTCTACATATTACGTGAACAGTATTAAAAAATGATTTAGTTTTATTTTTTTTACCTTCACTGAAATTCATTTTTGACAATATAATAATTTTCACAATGTAATTTCAATCACTTAGCCTGGTTAGAGTGTTTTTGTTTTTTGTTTTTTTTTATTAGGGTGTAATTATCACCTACTGAAGTAAAAACACTTCACCCTAATTATTTGATTAGTAATGATTTGCAACCACTGTCCAGCACCCTGTTACCCCTGCATTATACTTGCACTTAGACCTCATCTCAAGATTTGCTCTCAGCAGATTTCACTCTCCATTCATTTCTGTGAAAAACAGGACAAGATGAATTTGCTGCAGGTCAACCCCTGACTCATTCACTTCCTTACAATCAGATTTAATTTTGTAACATGGAAATTAGCCAATTTGAAAGAGGCTTTTGTAAATATACTGTGCAGCTGCACATGAACTGAATGAAAGCAAAATAATACAGGCTGCAGAGTGAGAGAGATGCTGACAAACTGCAAGAACAAACTGAGAGGTTAATGACGGTCAAATAATTTATAAGATGCTGCTGTTGCTAACCTGCTAGCGAGACTTGTTTTCTTGGTCCATTACAGAGCACATCTCGTATGTGATAAAACGGCTCTGTCTGCACTTTTTTGCACCGGTTGGTGCAAATTGCACCTTTACTATTCTTTTTAGTACATAGAGTGTGAATGGAGGGCTAATTAGAGCGAGGCCACACTTCTTACCTCATCTGTGTGGCTCACATTTTAACAGGTTAGAGCAGCTCACGTGAGATGTGTGTCTGAGGCGCAGCTTGAGCCTCACTGCCACAGCATGTCGTCAGCAGTTTCAGCATGGAGTCACATCTCAGCAAAAATCCTCAGATGAAAGATCTCTTCATAATCATATTGACGACATACCAGCAACTCAGTGTACAAAGACAGAGCTTTACAGGCAGCAGCAATGTTGGCGGTGGTGACACACACAGCAGATCAGTGAGGTAAACAGTGTAACCCGGGCCCTCACCTGCACACTTTTTTTGGCCTTTAAAGGAGACATTATGCCCCTTTTCCACAAATTAAGATAGTTCCCAGGTGTCTTAAAGACATGTCTGTGACATGCTTCGGTCAAAATACCCCAAGGATCAAACATCACAGCACTCTTTTATCCACTCAAAACAGCCCTGTTCAGAACGACTGGTGCCAGTGCCCCGTCCCTTTAAATGCAAATGAACCACTGCCCGCCCTGCCCTGCCCCTTCTACCGGTAATCACAGGTAGGGGTGGTATTATGCAAATTTGAAAACTAATGACATTGTCAGACAACCGAGGGAACAGCTTGAAAAACCACATGGATTTCAATCTAAGGAGCCTGCAGATTACAGATTATTTTGTCAATTCTCACATTCTGGGGGCCGGAAGGCAAGACAAACACCCAAATATATGTTAAAGAGCCTTCAAAAGGTGATATTTCCATGATATGTCCCTTTAAAGGCCAATGTGCACTGTGGGACGACATTGCTATTCTAACACAATGCTGCCCAACATCAATTGTAACACAAGTCATATTGGCAGAAAACATCTAAAAACATCTTTTTGCATCCAACAACTTTCCTTTTTGCATATCCCTTTGGCTCTCACAGCCCCACATTCTGGAAACATTTTGTTTTGTTATTGGAAATCACAACAAATTTGTAGCCTCGAAGCTGTATTTGCCTCAAGCAAGCTTGTATACTGTTATTCACTTTAGATCTAACACAGGAGATATTAAAGGATGCAGTGGCACTTTCATTTTGAGAGAAAAATAGAGAAAAACTAATTTATGTGCTGAACACTTCACAGTTTGTTTTAGTTTTAGTAACTGTAAAAATTGTAATATTCTTCAGTTAGGTGTAGTCAGGAGCGTCTGGGAAAGCTGTTGGCTACATTACATTAATATTTACCTGCCTGTATGCAAGCAACTGTATGTTTCTCCTCCCTCCTGCTATTCACACATATACAAAGGTCAGTGTTGTGAAATCTTTTACTTACTTGCGAGCGACACTTAAAAAAAACACCACATAACTCTGGCAGTTTTATTTAATCATTTTTAAGTGGTATCCATAATTTAGATTCCACAGAAGCAATTAGTTGATTAAAATGTGGAAGAGGCAACTTTTTTTCTTAATTATAAAACAGGTCCAACTAGATTAATCAGGTCACCTTGTTACTTCACATGTCCTTGTAATTACATTTTTGTAGTTTGAGCTCAACATGAACCTAAACGTGGCTGAGTCATGGAGAGATTCACCCTGCCTTGATATATTGAGTACAGTAATTGTGGGTAATTGAGAGGATATGGAGAGCAGATGGAGACCAAATGCCATGCTCACTCTGGTAGAAATCCATAACATGAATCATGATCATCTTCTGGGATGATTCACGCTACGTACTATTGTACAAGCAGCTAACTTCATCTTAAAATAAGTGACATCTACGGTATCATGACCACTGTGCAAAGAGGTAGCCATAGATAGCTAGTCTCAGATCCACTTCTTTGACTGTTTGTCTGTCTCCACCAAGCACGTCCTGTATTGATTCTCACACTGAGTACTGTATGTGTTGGCTAAAGTGCACTTCAGTACAAAGACACTTACAAATACACACACACACACACACGCACACACAGAGAAATGCCTCACAGAAAAAAAATCAAAAGTCCAAATGCAAGCCCGGTTATTTCCAGGCCATCTCTCTTGTAGATGAAAAATAGAAGAATTTCTATTAATCTGACCCAAAATAAGCATAAAACACTCAGTGAGGGATTGAGTGATTTGTGCTTTAATGCAGCCCACAGAGTATTTACAGTGGTGTTCTGCTAGGATTAGTTGTGTGAGAGGATTAGTGAAGCTGCATTACTGCTGTTTTATTTAACTCACAACAGTAAAAGACTAAAAATAAAAGCCTCTTAACCACATTTAGGCAACATGAGAGGCCAGGCTGGACAGTTACACAAACATGGTGTTTGTCTCCTCTTCAAAGACCTGTGCCAGAGAGGGATATGTATAAACAAACACACACCACCGCACACACACATTTACTTTCTCACACACGAGTTTCTGTACTTAATCTAGTAATCTGGTTGAAAGTTGCCCTGTGCAGCATATGCTCCACATGGAAACACTGTGTCATATTAGTTAAGGCGATGATGCTGGTGAGAGTGCAGCATATGCAGATACTGGCAGGATCAACAGAGTGGGAAACTCACCGTGAGAGGAGAGGATTAATGCAAAAGGGCCGGGAGAGAGAGGCAGACGGTGGGAGAGAGAGAGAGAGATTTGCAGAGGTAGCACATTACCTCTCTCTCTCTCTCTCTCTCTCTCTCTCTCTCTTTCTCTTTTTCTCTTTCTTTCACTCTCACCCTCTTCCTCCCGTACTCTTTCCTTGCATCAGCATTGATCACAGTACATCAGTAAAGTAAAGAGCACCTCATCCATCAGTGAATGTCTCTGGAGCTGCTGTTACGAATACTAAAGCTGCTCTCTCTCGGGTGCACACACACATGCACGCATGCACGCAAAAGCACAATCATATTCATGCTGTTTACTGTGTCAACAATGGTATTAAACCAAAATAGAAGCACAATAGATTCCACCACATTGCAGACTCCATATTGATTGTATAAAATGTTGCACCAGTGCTTCACAGATCTATTTCATAGCAAACGCGGCTATAGGCGATTTTACACTGAGTTCTGTATTCAGCCCTCTTCTAGTCCAAACTTTGGTTCTGCTAGTGTTTTCATTTGATCATTTATCCCTTACTGATATTTCCAGGAAATACAGTAACAGTGTGGACTGCTTCGACCAGGATTAACCTTTTCTCTAGTATGAATTTCTTCTGCATCAGTGGTTATTTTCTAGCAGGGTTGTTCCATTATCTCTGCATGAACCTAATGGAAGTCGTTACGAAGGCCTGCTTCTAATGGATTATTTTGGGAAACGACAGTTTGAATTTGGCTACCTTTTTTGATGTTGTTGTTGTTTTGTTCCCACACATGATGGTAACAACATATATGAAGCTCCTATGTATGATAAGTATGTTGCATTCATTATTCAAATCGCTTCAAGCGTACCAGCTCTACTGGGAAAAACACTGGAAAGAGGCTAATCTACTTTAGATCTAGCTAAGAGCAGACAGGCAACACTTGGGGACCATAGACATTTAACTGAAGAAGCTTTAGGTAACGAAGATTATTCCTGTTTTTTGCACAATATCAAAGCATGAATCTGTTTAAATCATTTACATACTGTACAGTCCTATCCTAATCCTAAATGTGTGGGTTTTTTTTAAAAAGTAAAATCTAGCCATTTTGTTTCATTTCCAAACATCTGGTCATTTGCGGAATCTCCTGAGACTGTAAATCAGAAACTGTGTATGTGGAGAATGAAAGAGGAGGGGAAACGGGGGCAAATGGACCCCAAGGAGGCAGAGCGAAGCGCTTTGATGTGCTTTGAGCTTGACTGTTTGCAAATTATACAATAACATTCAGGGAGTCATGTTTGTCAGTGTTCATGCTTAACTGTACAAATAAGAATATAGCTCTGCTCACACTCTGTGTAAAGTGCTGTTTGGTGCTATGGTTTCTTTTCACAGCCCAAAGACATAAGAGTATAGTGTGAAGGCTACTCTGTCTCTGCACTTAGGCATGACGGGATAGGCTCCAGGCCCCTACAGCCCTGGACACTGTAAGCAGGTTATACACTGAATCAGTTTAAGATCTTAACAGCAACAGCAAGAAAGACCATATAATGTGCCTATTTCTGACAGTTTTAAACCTAGTTTTCTTTTTCTGCTTCGTATTTAATAAAACTTTCCTTATAGCTGATAATGTCTGCGCAGATCAGGTATTTGACACAATATTATTTCATCAACACATATTATTTATATTAATTTGAAACAGTTGGGATATTAGAGATAGACTGATAACTTGTCTGATACTGTATGTCGGCTGATATGATCTTATTGCACTCCCTCTATAGGATATGGGGTGGGGTTTATGTGTCGGTTGATAAGTAACAAGAATTTTTCTGTACAGAGGTCCCATGGGTTTGAAGAAATTTAACAGCGTCTCCATAAACCTCAGGGACCAATACATTTTATTTGTGTATGTATGTACCTTTATCCCATTTTTTTTTACATTTCTAAATTCACCTCACAACCTCATTTCAAACAAGCTACACACCATACAATAAGAAAGCAGGCTGGAGATCATGTGTATGAGACAGAAGACCTTCCACTATTCTTATTATAGCGCTTATGGCAACAGAAATCCTACATGCAGAGTGAAAGTAACAGCAACCACAGTGAGCAGACATACTGCTGAGAACTATGACACAGTAAATTTACACCCAAGCACTGTGTGCCCATTTCACAATACTGCAAAAACTCCAAGAACCACTCCTAAATAGAAGTAATACATAATTTATAGGTGATGACATAGCTCACAGTTGGAAAGCGAGGAAGGCCAACTTCATCTTATATTGATCATATTTATTTATTATATGTATTATTTTATCATGTTTATTTGAACAATTTGAAACACCTACTTGTTGGATTTGCATGTCCTTCTGCTAAGTGACTTAAAACTGCTTGTGATTTCCTGCATCAAGGCATGAACTTGTATTTCTTGGTAGAATTCACACTGTATAGTTTTCTATCTGAGATTGTGAGATGAACCAACAACCTTCAAGCCGCAGAGTAAGCTCCTCTGGTCATCTTTGACTCTAATAAAAGGAAATGGTATGTATTGGTTATACATATTTCAGCACGTCTCCCCTCGCTCGCTGAGAGCTTACTTGAAAGAGCGATTCCCATCTCAGTGTGACTTTCATGTAAAATAAAGCCGAAAGAATTGCAGACACAGAATTGGAAATTCAAATGCATGTATCCGTAAGACTGTGTTCCTATGAATACCAAAGGCAAGTATTGTACAAACACATAAGAACAAAACCGCTGCGCCACCCACCAGGCAAATACCTCTGGAGGACAAATTGGAAATTGAATCATAAACTATAAAGAGCCAAGGTTGAGTTCAGCTGCGGAAGAAAAGAGAGACGAGATGGAGGTGGAGTGGAGAAAAGAAAGAACGGCTGCATTAAATAAAAGTTCACTCTTTCTCTCCTGCCCCTGCAGAAATTCACGCTGTGCTACCTGATTGAAATTTCCTGGTTTAATAGCTGTGAAATAAAGTAAAAGTTGGGACGAGGAGGAAAGAGAGAATATGAAACAGAGGGCAAAAGAGGAATAGAGTGGTAGCGGAACGCCGATAGAGCGCAAGAGAGAGAGACTTAGAAACCCTAAGACCAACTGATAGATGGATTTAAAGGAAATGGAATTACTTCATGACTTGTAAAAACTGCAATCAAGGCTAATTAGTCATTACTGTTTCAATAATATCTCCCTGTAGCTCTCTTGCCAGAATGTTAATCCACACTACTGTTGCTATCATCCTAGTTCCAGTACAGTGGCTTAACCAAAGGCAGAGAGTCAATAGAGGCTTTAGTTTTGCTTAAGAAACCATACAGATGTACCATGCCGGGTCTGTGCGGGGTTGGCTGGCAAGCTAACAGGTAACGATTAGCACTAATGAATGCAATGAGAGTGCCCCAATGAGGTAATCTCACTGTGCAGCCAGAGGAAACTCTTCATTTACACCAATTAGTGCAAACACATAATCGGACATTGACCATGGCACCCCAACACATACAGTACTGTACACCTACATTTTTTTAATTATACCTGGAGGGTTCCACTGCTTGTGTGTGTCCATGGTGTAATACGGCAGACCGTAGGTTTTCATATCACTTGAGGAAAATTGAAGGATCAAAGTGTTTGTCAATAAAAGGCTGTAGATTCAGGCCTGTGAGAGGCATTCTTTATGTTTCTATGGTTAGACTGAAATGCATGTAAGTCAAGACTGCAAAAGGCCATCTCGAGGTTATCTGCTGAAAAATACTGTGAAAAAATAGGCTTTTTTTCCCCACTGATCAATTTCGCTACATTAGTGTTGTGGCTGTAGGGATGGCAATGACCCATGACTCTGGTCCAGACTGAAATATTCCTGCTGCTATTGGATGGATTGCTGTGAATTTATGCATACAAATTGGAGGATTGAGGAGGGATCCTACGGACTTCGGTGATCATTTGACTTTTACTCCATGAGATTGACATTATTTGACAGTTTTTAGTGAAATTTTGACAGCGCAAACTCCAAACCACATGAGCTGCAATTGTTTTGATATGTGTCACACCATAAATGAAACATTGTGGTGCTGCAGACAGGCCTCAGCTTACAAATCATATTCTACAGGAACGTGTTTGTTTGGTACGGGTTCTGTTAGAAATTACATCATCATGATTTATATATTCAGTGGAAATGAGATGCATAACTGATTATTCCACCTGAAATCATGACTCACATTGCAATCACAACATCTGCCAAAGTAATCATAAGGTGATTTTCTTTTTACTTTAAGACTAAATATATGACATTCTTAGTTTTGAGCAATGTCAACATGCCATCTAAAATAAGGTTAACTTGTGAAATATTTAGTGCTGTTAATCATAATTTAACAATAAGATATTTCAAATTTTGCATGAAAGGCTTTGAGGTATAGGAGATTTAAGTCAACGCTGCATTTCTAAAATAGTGAGACAGACTCTTAATAGGCAGCTGTAGAATACATAGATGGATATATGCACGGCACATGGCCAGTCTTTAATAACCCAATCACACTCTCACAGTCGGCTTTTGTTTATCTGGCAACCTTATTCTTCAGGCACAGGCCATGAATCATGCTGCCTCCTTGCATAGTGGATCTTGCTGTTTTGCATCACCTCTCTACTTTCCTAGATATTCATTTTCTTCACTTGGTGGAAAAATAACAGCTACAAACACACTTCCCTCTGGTAGAAAAGCCAATTGGCTGCTTTGAAACAAGCAGTCTGCCTGACAGACATTAGATAATATCTCCACATTTCTTGAATATGCAGTGGAATCATGTCTGAGTAGGAATAAACAGAAGATTATCCTGTGATAGACTACAAAAGGCCAGAGAGCCTGTAGCCAGTTATCAAATACACTCCTGGCACCTTAATAACTGAATACATCATGGTTAAAACAACATGTGCGTTACCAAGGACACACTGATTGGTGAAGGTGAGTATATGCAAATTTAGTTCTTTGGAATTTGTCAACAGCACCGATTGAAGGGGAGCAAGGAAGGGGAGAGAGAGAGAGAGAGTCACAACATCCATAATGATGAACAAATGGACAAATCATAATTACCAGGTATCTTGGTGGCTAAGGCAGTTGAGCGAATTCTGCCCTCAGTGCAAACCAGTGCGGCAAAATGTGATGAATTTGTAATATGACGATGAGTGAAATGGTAATTTTCACACATGCCATGACCTGCTCGGAATAAAAAACAGCCTTCGTGTGTCACATTATCCCCCCCACCCCCCACCCATACCATACAATGACACATTTGTGACATATCGGTATCATTGTGAAATTACTATGAAAATATATATCTTTAAGTGAACAACATTTCACTGCAGCCAAATCTTCCTAAAACCATTATAGCAGCATAAACATTTCACTCAGACAATCTTGCCAATTCAATATTTTTATGTTGATCACACATTTTTGAAAACAAAAGTAGTACACAAATGCTGATGAGATATGGAGATGGATGCGATATGACCAAGTAGCATAAACATCTGCATGGCTATAGCAAGTTCAAACCCCACTTGGTGCTGATTTCATCTTATGAGCGATGGACCAAAAAAAGTTACTGTTTACCAATATCTGGTGCTCAACCTACAACACAACGTTGGTCAGAGTCACTCAACAACCTGACATCTTCACATTCCTCAGCTGCTGTTAGACAAAACACCTACTAGGAGTGACTGTGAAGGACATAGCTATAGACACATATGTGAAGCCTCATTAATTAGTTAATTAATTACTTGATGCTTACTTGATTACATAACGATTATAGGACCATATTTGTAATGATGGATTTATATACACTTTTATCTGCCAGGCCCTGGAACATCATTTTCTTCGGGCAGAGGAGAGGACGCTGTCGTATGCATATTTAAATGTCATTATCATGGTGCAACATAACAATAATTCCTGGTTTATACATAATATATCGCAAGAGACTGAATGCCAATAAATTGTAATCTTGATTATGCATCCCACTTCTAATCATTTGCTCAATTTACCTTGGCTAATACTTTCATGAATTATGTCTCTCTCACTCTCACACTCACTCACCATCTCTCTCTCTCTCTCTCTCTCACACACATACACACACACACACACATACACAAAAACATGAAAACCCTCTCCGTCTCTTGACCAGTGCATTCTGGGATGTGTTTGTTAAAGTAAAAAAAAAAAACTTGTGTTTGTAATTTTCACCTTGAATTTTTCACAAGCCATATGGAGCCCTGTTGTAGACCAAGTGTGGAGTGCAGCTTTACTGTGGAGCAGCCTCTAAGGAGGGCAGACAGCCTGTCTCCACACATCACATTAGAGAGCCTCTTTGCGTGTGCACGCATGTTAGTGTGTGTGCATGTGTTTGTCCATGCCCTCCCATGTGCACTTATTGCCGGCCTGTCTGCGTGCCTGACTGAACGTTCGTGTCTCTCTGAGCTTGTGTGAGAGTGTTTAGCACATGCATCTTAGCATCCCCATACATCTTTGTCCTTACATCTCTATTTCCCCTTCTTGGCAGACAGGATGCCTTTCAGAGTAAGTTAAGTTCTTAGTAGCTTGTAATCAGTGGCGATGTATGGAGATTGCAGCGTATAGACTGAGAATCAATGACTCGACAGCGTGTGCTGAAGTGATCAGCATAATCACTGTTCCGCTTAACTTCAAAATCCAAGCGAAGCTGTTTCTCCAAGACAATTGGCATAGCCACTGAGACGTTTCACCAAGGCCTGGACTTTGTCTGCAAATCAGATCTCTTCGTGGTGGAGGATCTGCCGGCCGCTAAGAGAGTCAGAGCTCTGTGGTCTGAGTCCAAAGCCTGTAATTTTCATACAGTTCCGTCATGATGTGTGTATAATAAGGCATGTGAATAAGAGAAGGACAGGCAGATGGATGATTTAACAGATGGAGAGTCACCGACGGCAACTTTTCTCTTCTGGCCTGAGAGATTAGAATATTCTGGAGAATAAAAGGTGAACAGAAGCCAGGAAGGCGCGCACACACACACATACACACACAAACACACATATACATACATACACACACGAGATTTATTTTGCCACCTCTCAGCCCCTTTGAATTTCCTCCTAAGGTCACCACAGTTGTTTTGTCAGCACGTGCCTCCTATGGCCAGAAGGTAGTACGTGCTGCTGCTTTAATCAATTCTTTTTCTTCTATAAGATGCAGGAAAACAAGAACATATTTGAAGCATAGTATATTTTCTAAGATTTCTTTCCCATACTGCTACATCAGTACTTCATGTTCAACTACATTAAGCTTGGACATTCATTTTACTTATCAGTTTCAGCACACACAGAACATGAAAGTCTGAACACTAATGCCTTTGCTCTTACTGTTTGTCTCTTGACATGACCTCGGGCTGCTATCTGCAGACAGCTGGCTGGCTTTTGCTATATACTGTAGTTGAGTTGTTCAGTTGACTCTCATGGCTTAACCTCTCTTAACAAGAGATAACACGTGGTCAGCAAACACAAACTGAGCTCAGATCAGCGTCTTTTCTTTTTCCAGACTGTTCCTATAGGATATGCTGTTAAATTCACTTCTGGCTGAATAAAGGCTGCTTTAAAAAAACCACAGCAACAGGTCTACATCTGCTATTACATCTTCTATAACTATTATTTTTTTAAGCATATTGTAATAACTCAGTATTCTAACACAGTGGCTTATACCAGGTACCATCTTTATGAGAGATGGATCAGAATACTTAGTAACCTGCTTAAACTACAATCATGTTTTCTTTACCTGCCAATGTGTGTATATGCATGTGCCTGTGTGTGCAAGAGAGAGTCAGTGTGTGTGTGTGTGTTGCATGTGTGAGAGCATCAACCTTGAAGTGACCTAAGGGATTGTATTCAGTAATTATCTGATTACTCCTCTGTTTTTCACCACTCAGACAAACTGCAACTGGATAACGCAGTAACTCCCTGATTACAACTTACTCTGCAATCAATGACCCATTAACAGGAGCATGCAGTCGCTACACATGTCTTCACACACACACACACACACACACACACACACACACACATGACCGTGTCACCAAAAACATTGACACCATCATTACTGCCACTCTTTCAGTGACACCATCTCTTAGAAATGTTGCTCATTTACAACTAAACTGTTTTGCCAATTACATTGTGGTGGCAACGTTAATCACTGGATTGATTATGTTCAGAGAGAACTCTTTTTTTATTTATGTATTTATTTCTAATAAATGAATCACATTTATTAACAGCGGTAGATATGCAAAGAGATCGGGTGGTTAGCCGGAGTACAAAGCGCACAGATGTCACACTAGAGCGCTGCCTGAGGTCAGGGTGGTTGAGGTTCGTGAAAAATTCAGTAAAATCTGAATAAATACCTCATGTTTGAAGTCACTGTTCAGTGCTATGAGAGTCTAAACCCAGGCACAAAAAGTTTAATAGTGCTGTGTCTTATATAGTTTGGTAGAAAACAAACACACTGACACTAATACACTGTGAGCAAGTTACTGACAGGTTCAGTATCAATTAAATTAACAACATATCCTCATTATGTTGAAACACAGTCAGGTGACAGTACAACACATATTTACAAGTTAGTCGTGTGCAAGCATTATTTCTAGGAGACTTGGGAAGGCCGAATGATGAAATTAATGACGACAGAGTCTTCAGCGACACAAAGCCGCAACTGCTAAACTTTTCTTATCTTGTGACTTTGCTATTTATCTCTCTCACCCGATGTTTTCAGTGTTTTCATAGCTTTGTGCAGACCTCAGCACTTCACTGAAAGCCCAGTGATGCACCGCAAGACGAGAGCGTCGCCTTCCTCTCTCCATGTCTTTTTACCATCCTTCCATTTATGGAAATGTTTGCCCTTGCCTTGTCAAGGATCTTTCTGTGAGAGGAGGAGATAATGCCTGGCAGCCAGAGAACAGCAAAGTCAATCTTACACACAAACAGACAGCATGCACAAAGCCGTGGTTATGGCTACACGCATCCCGACAAGGACACACACATTTACTGTACACATGTGAAAACATGCACTAAAAAACCTTGTAGTCTCAATGAAGTGATAGCATTATGGGACATATCCAGGTTCTGCTCAGGAGGATTTTCAACAATGCTGAATTGTTTTTAAAAAAAAAACTCACCTTGCTCATGAATCATTTCCCTTTCAGTCATTTGCTAATGAAACGGACGCAGATGTTGAGACACACAATACGCTGACTTGCAGCATAAACATCTAAAACATGAAAAACGTGAAAAACACAGGAACAACAATGACAAACAAAGACAACGCGTTTAGATGAAGGGCAGCTGGTGCACGCCACTATCACGACGTGACAGCCAAAGGCAGTGCTTAACATTTTCAGGCCCTCTCTGCCTATCACATGTAATCAAACCAAACACAAAATCCACTATCTTCACTTCATAGTGTTATCCTTGGGTGTTTCTTGTCTTTGCCAATTACTTATTTTGGTCAGATATGTTTTTTTTAACATGTTACTCACATCTCTGCTTTGGTCCTTGTCCCCTGCACTCGTCTGGAGGAGCAGTCTTGAAATGAAAAATTCTGGCTAAGTGATCAAGCCAGTAACACAAGCCTTGTAACTTAATTTTGAAACCCCCTGGAGCACCATCAAATCTGTTGATTTGGGGCCACCCAGGTCCAGACTCAGTAAGCACTGCACGTGCTTCAGGGGTCTTATGGAGCCTAAGCAGTCTACACTTGAGGTTCTGTGTTCATTCATCGAAAGTAGACTGTTTTTTTATGCCGCCTCTAAAACACCTCTGTCTCTCTGTCCCACAATTCAAGTCAAAGCTCCTTTGCTTCACCTAAAAAGTCCCCTCCTGTCTCATAAGCTCGCATTCGTGAACAAGCACTGGGTCCATCATGACAGAATCTTCTCAACAGAGCCTCCTCTATCTGAAACCCCCTCCCCAGACACAGACACAACTGCTCCAAATTTGCCTTCATGAAGCTTCTTAAAACTGCCGGTGTGGAGCCATTATGATTTGAGGTTGTTCAACCGTGTCATTAGCATGAACAAAACGTCTCAGTAACATCTCGAGGGAACGTTTTCATATTTGGCATAAACTGATTAAAATTTGGTTGGTCAAAGGTCACAGTCACTAAGACCTCACAAAATGTGTTTGTGGCCATAGCTTCAAAAGTCTGTACGGATTTGTCTATAAGGATAAAATGATGAGACAATTATATTTTATATGCAAAGGTCAAAGGTCAACCACATCATAATCATAAGGCCATTATTCAGTGGTTTAACTCAGGAGAGAAGAAAGACAAGACAGGAGAGCTGTCCGAGCACGTCAGAAATGAAAGTGCGATAAAACAAGAATGATTCGGAAGACAACAGAGCAATCAAAAAAGATCTTGAAATCCCTGTTTCACCAGTTTTATTTGTTTTCAAAAAGTTTCGCAGACATCAAAAAAAAAAAAAAAAAAACTTAGAAAAAACTCAAAGAGAGTTAGCAAAAGTTGGTTTTGCCTGTGTAAAAAAAAGTACCATGCAAGGCATCTAAAGAGCTTCAGGCTGTCCTGGAGCAATCTGGAGAGGTGATTTTAGCCTGTGCCATACACCGCATTTTAAACCAAGTAGGGCTCCATGGGTAAAGGCCAAGGAGGACACCACTACTGAAAGAAACGTATAAAAAGGCAATAACAAAAACCTTCATTCACGGCCTCTTATGGAATAATACTCTAGGGACACATGAAACCAAAGCAGAGCTCTTTTGAGTATGCCGCTTGTCAGTTTGTTTGCAAGAGCCAAAATGTAGCACATGAAGTTAAAACCAAAAACCTGTACCCACAGTAAGACATGGTTGAAGTTGGATCTTGCTGTGGGGCAGTCGTCCTGGTACTAGAGACAGTAAATGTGTCAAGGGAATGATAAAAACAGAAAATTACCCAGGCATTTTAGAGCGAAATATGTTACCCAGTGTCAGGACAGTGACCCAAATCTCACATTCGGAGGCAAAGAAAAATAGTTCAACAGGAAAAGATGGACTTTACCAGCAATGAGTCCAGACCACTGAAAACCAACCCACCTGCAAGTGCGAGAAACTTCAAAATGAACATGTAGAGCTGTCATTGCTGGTTATGCAACCAAATATCAGGGCTGTCAGTAATGTGCCCCACTGTCTGGGGCTCATTTTGTATTTTTACTGTTTGACTCTTGTGCAAGTTTTTGATTATTTTTCTTTTGTTCCATAACCTTAGACAGTTCTTTCAAATACTTAAATATATCACACAAGTTGATTTAAATTTAATTCTGAAAATATGCTAAACTCTATACTTTAAATTCAGGGGTGCCAATAATTTCAAGCGGGACGGCGTTACAGCATGACACACAGAGTGATGGAGGAATGGTTGAGAACATTTGACATTGTAAAGCGATTTAGTACAAAACCACCTCAACAAAAACCTAAATAATCACCGCTTTGCACAGATGTTCATATCCACATGAGCGAGTACAGTGTTCTCTCCATCAAGGCTTTGTTCCCGGAGGCAGGCAGTTTGCAGTGTCACACAGGTAATCATTGTTAAAGAGAGGGGCAAAGACTCAACCGTCACACGAGAAATGAACTGGAAAGCAGTAAGAAGCCTCTGGGCTCAATCATGCTAGTGACTCAGCCACTTGGCCCATATGGGAGGGGAATCTGCAACTGGGGATTTCTAATCCATGAGGCTCACGGCTTGCTGTCTGTGCTGTGTGAAGTACAGGCATTTTCATGTGCTGCCCCACCCTGATAGAGCTGCAAAGACATAAAAGCCTCTGAACTAAGAAGACCTTTCTTTGTTGGATTACTCTTATTCCTCTTCCTTTTATTAAAGAACTTTTTGTGTGTTCTTCGTGGCAACCTCCCTCTGTGGTCTCGTATTTCGCTGTGAATCCAACCTCTGCATTCCCTTGGGCAGTGAACAGCCTATTCACTCCAACTTTACAACATGTGAAGAGAAATTGGCTGCAGAGGCTGCCGACGGTGGTAATCTATTATAGAACCAATACTGTGAACGCTGCACGCAGACAGCGGCAGACTCACAGGATTATGTGTGGTATCTTCTGAGAGCACATATGTCTACCTACCTGTGTGGCTTCTGTGTGCATGTGTCAGGGAGGCCAGACAGAGGGACAGCAGTAAACTCCACACACCTACTCCACAAATGCAAGGACCCCGTTCCCGCATTCTGCCGGAGAGAAACAAATGCACACATTAGAGAACAAACATTCACGAGCAAAAGACTTAATTAAAAAGCTTAATTAGACAATGTTGTGCATTGCATGACTTGAATGCACATCCCCCTTACTGCCTTTAGAGCCCTGCCAGCATTATCACTGTAGAGATGGTAATGGTAGCCTCTCTGTCAGCCCGTGTGCTTCGTTTGTACAAATTGAAATATCTTTCTCAATAAATAAAACTGCTTGTACTTTGGGATGGACCACTATGAAAATTTGCAATCAACAATCATAGTCCCCAGAGGATCAATCTAAATATATTCATGTTAAGGGATTTTGGGAGATGGCTTGGTGCAGACATTCGTGTTTCCCTCCTCCCAGTGATTTACAGTGATTTTGGTGATCCCCTGATTTTTTCCTCTGGCACCATCATCAGGTCAAAAAGTTGATTCTTCTACCACTTTGACATCATCCTCAGCTTTATTTGTGCTTAGTACCAATTAGCAGATGTTACACAATGATCTAAGATTGAGAGCATGGTACAGGAAACATCATGTCTGCTGATGAACACCATGTCTTTGGTTTTGAAAACACACAAACATTAACCTTAGATGACTTTTTACTGTAAAATCTATTCACAACCAGCACCCACAGACTCCTTTTACTTATATAAAAAAAAAACTTAAAAAAAAATATATTTGCACAGGCAAAATAATACTTTACTGCAGACACCGAAGGGGAGGTAGAGAGAGACACAGAGGGAAGTAACAGCACGGAGGAAGAAACAAAGGCATGACAGCATGAAGTACAGAGGAAGAATTAGGAGACTATTACTGCTTGTACATGTGGAAATGTGTGTTTAATTTTCTGTCTTCTTGGCAACCAACAGTAAAACAGCATCAAATCACTAGTTCAGTGATTAACTACTGTGTTTGTATTTTTGATGGCTGCAAAGAGATAGCATCTGTTAAGTGAGGGGGACTCTAATCCAAACCAAAGCAGTGCAAATCTTTTACAGCCTACCTGGGTCTGACAAATATCTGTCGAGAATTCGAACAAACTCAAACTCATAAACAAATCAATCAACCTTGGAACAGAAACAATAATGAAAAGTTTTAAATAAAAATAGTTGTGTTTTATTCATGAGCAGTAGCAATTCAGTTTTGAAAATGGATTCTATTTTTGTTATTATACTATTGTGCAGATGACGCAGCCAATGGTGACTAAAATGTCCAGTGCCATGTTGTACTAGTGTGTGTGTCGAAATGCTGCAGGTGTTTACATTGAAGTGGTAGCAGGGATAAGTATGATTCAAGCAGCTTATTTTCTGATTAGTAAATTATTTTGTTCCACCAGGAAAAAGCTTTGTTAGTAAAATTGTGGAGGTGTGTCTGTATATTTACTGTATATAATGTGCTGAGAAATGTAATGGTTAATTTTAGATTGAACATGCCTTGTTTTAAATGAGAAAAACAAAAAAAAAAAACAGGGTTAATAACTGAGTGTTTTGGATGAAACAGATTTTGCTTCAGGTCTTGGTTGCACACTTCTCTACACCAGCGAGACCTGAATTCCTTCTTTTTGTGGCTCTGCCATGGGAGGTTTTGTTCAGCTCGCAGCGAACATGATGTCATCTCGCACTTGAGAGAGTGTGTTTTCAAGCTACTTAGGAAAAAGGCAAAGTACTGCCCCTGCAGCGAACACTGTAGAGTCCAACCAGAGTCACCTGATAGTAAAATAAAGTGACAGTAAACTCAAAACATGAATTTCAGGTCAAGTTGCTCTTCATCTTTTAAATCTTTTAAATTTATATGGACTGATTGACTTTTCTTGCAGGGCAGCAAAGGTGGAGAAAGAAATACAAAAGATTCTTTTGAAATGCTTTTCAGCAGATTTGTGATGATGTAAATAAAACAAACCAAACTTTCCAGGTTTGTGATGAGAGTCTTTTCAGATTAGTTCAGTGCAGACAAGATTATATACAAACCTGCTTGAGCATGAGTATGAGCTGATGTGTCTACTTGAACACACATATTCAGGCATATACAGTGTATCTGTGTGCATACATGTGAGGGTGAGAACTTTTGCCATGAGGACGTTTGTGTTGTGTGTGTGTGTGTGTGTGTGTTAAGCCCTGGCTTGAGTTCTGAGCTGGGTGTGTGAGTCATTTGGCTCTGTAACCTGGCATTTTTAGAGCTGGGAGAAGCTGCAAAACCAGACAGGCTGAGCCAAGGCTTTCTCTGGTTAGAGGGCATCACACACACAGAATCATACACATATATGCTTCATTGTCGCTTTTTTTGTCTTTTCTCCCATTCATCTGCTCTCCTCTCCTTTAGTCCTATACCCTCCCCTTCTCTCCTTCCTTCTCTTACCCGCTTCCTCCTGTCCTCACCTGTGCTCTGCTTGTAGTAAATAATTAGGAAACAAAGCAGAGATGCTGCCTGCTTCCTCTCCAGCTCATTTAGACACACAGCAGTGTTTGTGATGATGCAGTGCCACTTCATTATGGCTGGTTGTTTGGTCTGTCTGCTGCAGAACGAGTGGGTGTGTGATACAGAAATGGATTCAGAAAGGAGCCGAAAAATAGAGGGAGAACAGGGAGAAAGGAGGAGGGGAGTCAAGGCAGGCGTGTGTGTGTGTGCGTGTGTGTGTGTGTCTGGCTGCTCAGGAACACGGGGTTCTGATCAATAGCATCTAAACAGCTTGGCTCTCCATCAGTATCAAACTCAGCAACTGATGGTGACTCATGCATACACACTCGGACACATGCACACACACATCAGTGTAAGCTCACAAGCAACAATAGTTTTTGTGCATGGATAAACCAAAATGCTTTACGGTATGAGCTGGGAAGTTTGTGCATTTTTAGATCTGATTGTGTCCTAACAGTTTGTAAGCACTTGTGTTTACACTTTCTTACATCCGTTTGTGAATTGTTTCACTCGCGTGTGTAGTGCAAGTGTTCCCAGATGATTTAAGACATCGGATGTAAATTCCTCAACACCTTTGATCATATCCACCGGCACGAACAGTGGTAAGAAAGAAGCATTGAATCCTCTAACCCTGGATGATGTAGCTTTCATTAAGTGAACACAGAGGAGCAAAAGCAAAAAGAAAAGCGAGAGGAGAAAGAGATAGAGTTAGAGAAAGAGTGGTGGTCTCCGATGAGTTCTGCAGTCTGTTCCATCCCTTTAATTAGTCCCATTGGAGTGCCCTCCCCGCTTCACATGGCTGATCAGCTTCCCCTCTATATCTCCGCTCTGTATTTGTGTGTGTGTGCATGCATGGGTGTGTGTGTTTGTATGCATCTTAGCTAAAGCCGGACAGACATCTCACGGGCATATGAGCTCTGCTTGAGCTCCCAACGGCCGGGGAGAAAAATGTAGTGGAAATACATTAATATTCAAGGAGTTTCCATTCCCTGAGATATCCGCCATTTAGAAAATGGGATGCCTGTACACTCTACATCAGTCATTGCCGCAATTAACATGAAGTGATTTCGCTACCAGCAGATATACTGTATATTGTCAGCACATTATCCCTCGTCCAGAAAAAAAAAACTGAAGTGGGTTTTTCAACACTGACAAATAGTTTTTTGTTTGTGTCAGTGAAATAATTCGGGAGAATAAAACCAGGTTGATTCACCACAGTGTAAACCATCTTTAAGGTGTTTTCACACCAAATCTGTTTGGTTTGGATAAATCAGAATCTGCTGTGTGCTGATTTAATTTTAGTCTGACAACAGAAAGAAATCAAGGAGGGGTTGTGAAAGAAAATGGATCATCATTTTTTGTTTCTTTTTTTTTTTAGAAAAGAATGAGGTAAATTCTCAAATCTATGTTGTTAGTTTACCTAGGTTTCCCTGCTGCTAAAAAACTGAGGTAACCAACAGTAAATTAGTTCAAAATCATCGCTTGAATTGTGAAAATGAAAAAGTGGTTTATTCTGACTTGAAAAGACATGCTCAAGTAAACAGAATATGTGAAGTTTACTTAACAATCGTGTGGTCACACTGGATTTTCTTTTTCATTTTCCACATTTCAAAAAATAAAATCCTCATATGACACAAATCATTTAAGATTTTTATACTTGAATTAGTACAAAGACAAACATATACACTCCCATTAACACTAGTTATATATGTCAGGTGCACTGACGTAGACTAGAGACTGGATTCGATGCTCACAGTCCACATAGTTTTATTACGATGAGAATAAACAACCATCACTTAAATTAACTTGTTAATGTGTAAATTCCATCTGTTAATTGAAGCAGTCTTAAGCAGCTGACATGTAAACACATGAGGTATATTATACATATGTAACCATGGTAACATGTATGTGCATCAGCATATGAAAGCATGGATTTTCTTCCAAATCAACGGTCAAACCCAGTTAAACTGCACTGTGCCGTGCTTTTTTCCCACTCTGAGTAATTTGACAGTTCATTAAGTCCATTTAAAAGTATGTGATCTAGCAAACCCACACTAGCCCCAGTAATTTCTGCCTCCTTTTTCATCCTTTTTCTGCCCCTTTGGCATTATTTATAACATGCAGTTTAATTGCACTCTAATAATACTACTAATGCTCATCATCAGTTATTTCTTCCCGAGCTCTTTGTGACACCAAAGAATATAAATATATGCATAAGATAAATTAAAGTGCTATGTGACTCGCTGTCCTAATGATGCAGGGTGACAGGCACCAAATTGTCCAATCAGTCAGTGCATCCATGTTCACAGCCTGTGGTTTGTTTGTTATAAGCCATTTAAACATGAACTATACCAGAACTAAAATGCAGCAATCCAGTATTTTTCCCTCAGCCTTGACCAAAAGTACTCAACTACATGCATGAAAGAGTCTTAAAATGTTCCCAGTGATATTGTGTCTTATTTTGTTCGGTGTAATTTTATCATTAAATGTGAGAAAATGCTTCTGCACCAATTAGTGGGCAAAGCAGTGATCCCTGCAAGCTGTCATCTTGTACACAAGCAGTGAAAAGTTTTAGAACAGCCTAATCTTTGTAGAAATATCAACAGTTCAAGTCCAGCGAGCAATCTTAAATGGCACAAAGGTAAGCAGTAAACTACATGAGATAAAAAAAATAAATAAATATCATACAAAACAAGGCTTTTTTTTCAGGGATTAAGAAATCAGTTTTTTTTGCTGCAGCATTAATGCAAATAGTTCTTTACTTCAAACCCTCAGTATGTACAAAGGCAGTGATGGAAACACACTGTACTGCAGCAATAATGATACATAATTAGGACTAGCTATAGTGCAGGAGGCAGGACTGCTATTGCTATTGAAAATAGCAAAGGGAGACAGACCGTTGGTCAGCAGCTCGTTCTACAGCAAGAAAATGAGGCACAAAATAAATAAATAAAAAAAAATAGACAGCAGTTGCAACCCTGTGGAGCTAGTTTGGGATGAACTGGCCAGAAGGTGAAAGCAAAGTATATTACAAGTGCAACACAATTGTAGAAACCTCTGCAACAGAGCTGAACTTTCTGAACAGGAGGTTTTTATTGTAGAAAAGAGGAAGAGGCCACGCTCAGCTGCAGGATGAGTCATTTAGGATTTTTAGATTCCATGGTTGTGGTTTTTTTTTATCTTCATTATTTATTGAATCAGTGCTTTAAATTCAGGGTACACTGTCACAACACAGTATATAAACGTCAATAACAGTGGTGTGCGAAATTGTGTTTTTCTGCTT
>OMNW01019773.1:6233-16841 GCA_900303245.1 Selene dorsalis | reverse complement strand
ATGTGGCCATTCCTACCTTTACTTGTGAGTAATTAAATACTTGATGTACTTGTTGATAAAACCTTTTTACTTTTATTTTTGAATTGTAGCATTTCCATTTACTTGCGTTAACAGTCTGAAGTCTTCTTCCTCCTTCCACTGCACTACTAACAGCTACGACTACTGATATCGTCAAACTAAACTTACTTGTTCCAGTATCCATCAACACCTTGCTCCACACTGTGCTGTATATACAGTACACAAACTCACTAAATTTATATTTAGTGTGTAACTGGGTCACAGAGGAAGCGAAAGACAGACAGGCACAAGTGTTGATGCTGGTGATAGAACAGAGTGGGAGGATGAGTGGCAGCTGCTCGCCAGCAAATGGCCTCTAGTTTGATGTGAAGCGGAGGTGAATGGTTTCCAAGGTAACCGCCTCCTGCTGAGAGTCCATCATTCGTCACTGTGAGTGACAAACACAGACTGTATGCTATTATACCTCTGAGCAACAGACACTAACACCAAGGGACCGACACACACCAGACAAACACATATACACACACACACGCACCTCTGTGAAGTTGCCACGCTTGCTATAGATGGCTGACAGGAGACGGTAACATTCAATACAGCTGCCTTCTCTGGATATGATGTCCAAGGTCATCTTCTCTGCCTCTTTGGTACGCCCGGCCATGGCTAACACCTGGGCCTGGGGAAGACATACAATCTGTATAAATGCGTGTATGTGTTGTTTTGGTCAATATCCAAAGATGCCACACATACAAGTGTGTGTGTGTGTGTGTGTGTGTGTGTGTGTGTGTGTGTGTGTTCTCACCAGAGCTAGCCAGATGTCAGTGCTCTGTGGCTGCAGGGCAGCAGCCTCCCTGTACACCTGCAGGGCCTCCTCATAGCGGCCCGTGTTGTAGTACAGAGCTCCAAGGGGTGTCAGGATGTCCACCTTCCTCGTCACCTGCAGCGCCCTGCAGGCAGAGGTCAGAGGTCATCAGGATGGCACTCCAGTGAGATGGTCAATATTCACTTACAGTATGTACCAGCTTCTGTTACTCAGTATATGATACAATAAAATAAACATCAAGGTGTTCCTGTAATATTTATATTCACATCAATGTAAACAAACACTGTAATAAAATATTAAATCACACACTGCACTGTTGTATTCTCCTCATATGTGCTACCTTTGGGGTTCAATATAAAAAACATTGTTATTCTGTACACACTCAGCTATACCTCCCACTTAAACCCAGTGATCCATGCAGTGTTAACTCGTCCTGAACCGCACCGAGTATGGAAAATCCTGGATGGGAGAAAGTTTCCTTCAGCCAAACCAGAATAAAACTTTGTCGCAGACGACTCTGCAACCACAATCAATGCCCTGGAGCCTCTGTGTCTCTCGTGTGTCAGCACTGGCTTCTTCCACCTTACATTACATGCAAAACTAGAAGCGACGATAGTCTCTGTTTCTATATTTGGTAACCAGTAAGGTACAAAATTGATTTTAAGATTCTATTGTGATCTCTGAGCCCCTTATCTCCTGTTCTCAATCATTGCTCTACATTCACGCAGCAGCTAAAATAAGAAGGTGCTCAAACATTGTGTCCTGTGAAAGAGTTTCCCACTGACAATTAGATCCTCCTCTTCCATTTTAAAACTTTCAATAAAGAGCCATCTGTCTTCTTCACCTCTTATTTGCTTTTGTTTGTCTAGTTATGTTGAAGGGACAGCTACAGATATCTGGACCACTGCTGACTAACTGTGAACGTGTACACCTGTGCCTCACCTTGTTTTACAAAAAGATGAGGGCGTGAGGTTGGATGAAAGGGAGGATAGACAAAGAATCGCTCATTCACTGGTGTGAAAATATTAAAAGAGAGGTCAGCCACTTGAACCATCTTGAAAATCTTCTCAGCAGAGTGCTCCAACATTGTGGGGAATTCACATATTTGCTTTTTTGCCAGCAGTTAGATGTCAGTGATGTGTCAACACCAATTTCATCTCTGTGCACGCAGTGAAAAAGAAGGTTCAACACCCAGTGGAAACTGATTATACTCTTTATTCACCCTGTAGTGTGATTTACAAGTGTAATGAATTATATTTCCTTCTGTTGATTGTTTATCCTTCAACACTGAGTATCATGAACTTGCCATTTTTGTTGTTATCTGCGGACTGAATGGAAACAACCAAAAGTCAGGAATAATAACAGCAATAGGTAACGTTGTGTCTTGCCTGTCTGGGAGGTCAGAGGTCATGGTTACCTGCGCAGAAGCAGCCATAGAGCTTCAGAGATTCATATTATTCTAGTGAAGTAATAATCGTAGTAATAATTCAAAAATAAAATACATCACACAGTGCACTGCAAAGCACACAACTTTTTTAAAGAGGAACTCTGCAGGATTTTTACCTTAACTATGTTACATTTTAACCTTAATTAAACAGCTTCAGAGTAATTGTGATGGTTAGATAAATGACTTGTAACTTGTTACAGGGAAAATGGAGGCTCTCTGTCTTCCACCTAGCATCTCTTGGCCGAAAACCAACCGTACAAGATCAGAGCCTCCGACCCGGTGTCCCAGCTCTCGTCTCGGCGGCACCACAATACAAACGCACCCCATAGCCCGTAATCACTTGTTTATGACACACCTAAGACTACACAAATATACACATTGTAACACATATATGATAAAAAATGTTATCCACTGCTCCATGAATTGCTTTCTTGCCGACTTCGTTGAAACCAAATGCACATGGCTGGGAGGAGGGTTAGCAAAACAGCAGCAACGTGACCAAACTTGCATAGTTCCCCTTTAAGGGTGTTTTTGTTTGTATGTCTTTTTTAGTTCAGATCCTAAAATTGACATTGAATTTAAGGGTAAACTTTTACCAGTCTTGCAACACTGCTAACTAGTAAGTCCACTGACATTATTCAGGAAAGATAAATAGTGGCTGAACAATAAAAATTGATTTGTTTTGATCAAAGTCACAAGAAAAACAAGCAGGCACGTCAGAGAAGAAAATAAGGTGATTGAAAAATAACGAAAGGTACAAGATGAACAACATGGAAGGTTAAATGGAAAAAAAACAAAAAAACACAGACGACCACTGGAGGTTTTATTGCTTAAAACAAAACACACTACTCCACTCACCTCTTGTACCAAGACTCTGCTTCTTTGTTCTCATTGGACGACCGGAGCAAGCGGCCCAGGTTCACCATGGCAACATAGTGCGCTGGTTTGAGTCGCACTGCCTGCTGGTAATGAGCAGCCGCCAACTCGCCTTCTCCTGCAAGAGAGGACGAGGAGAGGAGACACAAGATGGGATTAAGAAATAAAGGAAAGAGAGTGAGAAATAAGGCAGGAAGTAAGAAAAGAGGAAGGAAAGAAGAAATGTGAGCAGGGGTGAGAGAGTGGAAGGATGAATAGAAAGGACACAGGAAAAACAAATGAGACAGAGGGAAAGAATGTTAAAAAACAAATCAAAGAACCTATTTGATTTATGTGGCTGTTTTCCCAAATGTATTACCCACGATTTATATTGAGACTTCTGTGATTTCTGGTTCCATTGGAATTAGTGCAGGTAAAGTGATGGTCCTGATTCAGTCTGCTCAAAAACCATTCATTATAACAGAGGATGGATCACTGACCCTGATACAGCACTGCATATTTACTAAAAGGAGGGCACTGGTATATTTTAGTCTGTCTTTAAATTATGTATTCATATTAGCTGATATTGATTTGCCACCCCTGCTGTTGCTGTTCATCAGACCTGAGACATCAGTATGTGAGGCTGCTTTAAATCTGCAGTGTCTTTATTTACATTCACTGTCACATGTTTTCAGCTAATTTCAGGACAGCCTTGAAATCTATTTGAAACTTTCTTTTACAAAACAATCCATGAAGGTTAACTTTTCAATTTCAACTTGATATTTGTCAAATGTTTATACATAAGCCTCTTTCATTAGATGAAATGCAGTTGGGAGCACGAAGTGTTGCTTGGAGGTCTTCTAACAGTTTGACTTTAATATTTAATGCTGAAGTGCCTGATAACCACAAATAACTGATACAATTCTTTCTTTCGACTTCATGCTGCCTGGTAGAAAACTGATTTAAATACTTAAAGCAGACTTTGGGAAATAAACATAATGTTGTTCAGTTAGTTTATATCTAATGTGGTAAATAAGTAAAAAAAAACAAAAAAAACAGCTCAGGTTTTTAAATCAGGCTCTAACAGTTTTCATATCAAGGTAGTTTTTCAAGGCTTTGCTCGCTGTTAACTTCTGTAGCCTGTGTCTATGCAGTAGAAGATTATAGTGCTAATGGGAGCCTGTGTTTACCCATCATCCCCCGGGCCAGAGAGCTGCTAGCCTCAACTCACCCGTGTCCACTAGAAACACCCCATAGTTATTATGCAGGTCGGAGCTGTCAGGACAGTTCTCGATGCCTTTCAGATACACTTCATTGGCCTCAGCAAAGCGCTTCTGTGGGAGAATGTAGATGAAGGGAAGAGAGTATTAACAAGAGGAGCATGAACCCGACCAAGGTCACAGGAAGCTGCAGTGTGTACAGCTGATTCCTCTAATCATGTCTTGGAGTGGCCTGCATACAAGTCATCTATCTATCTATACAGCTGCAGCTCATTTCATTCAGTGACCAGTAAAGTCAACATGTTGTTCATCTATGAGATAACAGAGGCTTCCTGTCTCCTTTCTGTTTCACCTGCTCAGCGTAGAGTGACGCCAGACTGGAGTAAGCGTCTGCAAAATGTGGCCCGAAGTGTATGGAGTCCTTCAGCAGAGCCTCGGCCTCTTTCTCCTTCCCCTGGGACCTGGAGCACAGGATCATCATCATCATCATTATCATTTTCATCATCATCATCATCATCATAATCCTCATCATCATCATCATGGTGGTGGTGGTGATGATCAGGACCATCACCACCACATGATCACTGCCATCACTACCATCATCCTCATCATCATCATCATCATTTCTGGTTGGTTGCACGGCAGATCTTGTGTAGTTTGTGTTGGTGTGAGTGCAGATGCAGCAGTAGAGCAGAGACACACACAGACTGATGTGATGGACAGTGAATAATAACCTTCAGCCCTGAGGCATTTCACTTCAGTTTCTGTCTGTGCCTATTTGCTGCCATCACCCGTGTTTTCATTTTCTTTAACCAGGCCATCCTGATGTGTTGTGTTGTGTGTTAGTGCAGTCATAGGGGTTGGTGGTAATTAAACCCACTAGACTTAACAACCAATCACTTCACCAGCACTCCCTCTGCCATGTCATTCAGCCTTAAATCATCACAGTTGTCTTTTGTAGGACCTATATTATCATGCTCATCATTATCACTTTCATCATTACCCTCAATCACCTTCCGCATCACACTTCACACTCACACACAATTATAACCATAGATTACACACTAGTAGCTTTTTTTTCTTGTAGTGTTATTTCACACATGATTTATTCATGTTGCAAAAAGACACCAGCACAGACACACACACGCACACACGAACACACGCGCACACACACACACACTGTCATTGGCTCAGTTGTTTGTTTGTATAGCTCCAGTGATAACACACACTGGTAATGGAGCTGAGCCATAATAATGGACTTTGTTTCGGCTTCATTTATTTATGTAATTTTCTATTAGAGCTCAGGGCAGTCCGTGCTGTTTCACCATAAGACAAACAGAGGGGGAAAAAACAACCTCCATGACTGTACACAGAGCTGGTCAGATTACAGTGGCGGTATCAGGAGTCGGGATAATTGACGACTTTCATTTAGCGAAGGAGGTGAGTGATTGTTTTTTAGGGCCCTGGACTCCTGTATGACTAATGCTGCTACATCTTTAGCTGACCACTCATTTCCATCTAAGCACTGAGGCTATGCTTCACCATATCTCTCAATTCTGATTGTGTCCACGCTGATGCATCAGCATCACAATGAATCTCAGCCATTAAAATTTAATAAGGCTGGAAACTATGTGGGTGAAAGGCTCCTGTTGAACCGTCCAACACCTGAATCCACAACAGAAAAAATACTTGGCAGAGTTTTTTGTTACCGACAGGGAGACACTGATATTTTTGGATCAGATTAAATCATCCTCAGATTTATTTGGTTTCAGGCTGACTCTCTGTGGGTCTCTTTCAGATCAAGGGTCATAAACAGCGTCTCAGAAGTGGGAGAACTGCAGCAATAAGTAAACCTGAGTCAAAAATCTTCCTCTTTCATTCATAGCCCTCAGTGCAGACACTGACACATAGTAATGTCATTCAGTTCAGTCCTGAGGAAATTATGTCTATTATCTCTTAAAAAAAACCTTTACAAATGTAAAATTTCATACTGTGCTGATTTAAAACTGGTAAACCCCAGAGATCCAGAGAGAGAGACAAGGTCCTCTCTAAAAAACAAAACAGTTACCAATAGGAGAAACAAACCAGGGAAATATTTGGAGTTGCCCTGAGGGGAAAAGAAGCCCAAAGCTACACCATAAATTACACTATACATTACACTGCTGTTTCTCCCAAATGCCCCTGGTGATTGGCTTCTTTGCTTGGGGGCCCCCAGAGAGACGGATCACCGCTGCCGCTCGAGATGTGATTCCAATGACCAGAGAGGTTGTAGAAAAACAGGAGGTAATAATAACAACTACAGCTATTCCCAGGTTGGGGGTGAAAATGACCCAAATAATGACAAAATCATTGAGCAGCTCAGATAATGTTAAAACCCCACTGAGAAATAAAACAGGCTTTAGGACTAAAACCCTCAGACAGAGGCTTGAGAGTGCTTCATGAGACCTCCTCCTTCCTTAAAGTAGACATGATGATGACGTTATGTAGTTTACTGACTTGGATGAGCACTGGTTAATAGGTAACTAGTTACCAAGGCTTTGTAGCAACCTCATTTTTAAATAAGACTTTTACATAATGCTTAACCTACATTTTGGCAAGCTGTTGCTATGGCTTCAGAACATACATATAAAACAATGTGAGGTTGTGAGGATATTATTTTCTGCAGTGTTGGTCACTGACAAAACCAGTCAAACAGTATCTTCTTCAGGTTCATTAAGAGTTCCCTAAACATCCCTCCTTTCATACACAACTCCTCACACACTGACAGCAGGTAAACAGCTCAGGGACCGGCACGGCCTCACAGCAGCAAGTGTCTAAACCTACACTGCAGAGGAAAAACAACAAGAAACAAACACAACCGCAGCAATTAAGGAAATCAAAGAGACTGTTAGGCAGCAGTGAGCTCAGGCCCTGAACATCCTGCTCATTGTGGGTTCACGTCAACAATGGGTAGTTTGGATTCTATTTGTATCAACAGTTTTCTGGGTGTCTGTTACCTTAAGCTCATTTAAGTGACATTTAAAGAGAGTAATTGTGAACGTGGTTCACGCTATGAGACGACAGACATGGGTGCCAATCTCTTGTTTCTTGTGTGTAATCAATACTGCAAATGTCAAGATGTGATGATGTGACATTTGCTGACTCATCTTCAAGGTGCAGTGGCAAAGTGGAACATTCAGGATTAAAGGGGTGTCTGTGCAGTGAATCTGATTCACCAGATTTTGTCTTTAGTTGACTAATCGTCCAATCATGTTGTTTTTTCCCTCAGTGATTCATGATCTGATTTGCATTTTTATCCCCACCAGAGAAAAGAGCTAAAACACCCAAATAAACACATTTAATTGTGCACCCAATGTGATTAAAAAAAAAAATCAAAATAGGCTATATTATTAGAAATCAAAAAAATTCTATGTAAAATCAGATGTTAAGCATCAGTGAGCACCCCCATTTAATCAAAACGGTACGAAACCTGATATCTGGTCAGACCAGGACCTGGTTAGTGTTCAGGTTTCCACAGCAACTCAGCAACTCAGATTTATGAAATACAGCATCCTGGAGGGCTGTGGTTCAGTGAAATAACTACTTTGTTAAAAACAGCCCTCAGGTCTCCTTCACAGAGCGAGACATAATGTTCTGGTTTTACAAAGGCAGTCAGTGAAGTGTCTCTTCTCTCCCCATCGTTTTTTCCTTTGATTGAAATCAGAGGTAATGGAAAGATGATTGAATGATTAAAGATGTTTTTTTCTCGTGTTATGCTTATAATTGGGAGCTCAGGGAGAAAAGTTTTTTTTTTGTGGCAGTTAAGAAGTTGCTGCTGGATCATTAAGACGGTCTCCAGCTGTGAGGGTCATTAATAGTTTTGAGGTCTTTTGGAAAGTTAAGAAAATAACTTTACAGGAGAAACTGTTCGAAAGCTGCTAACACAACCTTATCAAAGTCTTCAGCTGTGCCGAGTGTCTTCAGTGTTTGTCGTATTACACAGTGATGTTTGTCCATGGGCATCTTACTTGAGGAGGTTTCCCAGGTTGAAGAGAGCTCGGTTGTGCTGAGGGTTGATGTCCAGGGCCTTTCTGTAGTAACTCTCGGCCTCCTCTGGGCCGCTTGTCAGAGTGCCAAGGTTGTTCATGGCGCTGGCGTGACGGGGGTATAACCTGGTGAGACAGGACATGGCGGTTATATGGTGGTTGTTAAAGATACACTTGACTCTACCTGGAAAAAGAGAGCCACAGGGAGAAAAAGAGTGTGTAGGTCCTACCAGTTTAAACACCGTGTTGCTGAAGAAAGATGTACAACAAACTTCAAAAGCTGAGCTTTTTGTGAGAGCAACGAAATAGATCAAATGAATAAACTATTTGATCTATTTAATTATTCAAATACAGTTTTTCAGTGGGAGGGATCTGAGCTGCACTGGTCAAATGTATTCATTAAATTATATTTATACTTACACTTCACACTGATCATTTCAGAAAACATCCACCCACTTTGCAATATTTCTGATGTTTCACTTATAGCTGCCTGGACTGATTAGCAGGAGGCTCAGATGCTGTTTTATTATAGTTTGATCCTTCATTTAAAGCTGTAACAGTGTTTTTTACATTAACTATAAAAGGACTGTGTCATGGTGGAGAGAAATATCATTGGTCCCTCTCTGATCTACAGTGTTGAAGCCTCTTTTAGCTCAGAAACCAGCTGGCGGATGCACTGGAGCAATGAGCAGCTAAAAGAAACTTTCTTCAAGAGCTGCTGGAGTTAAAAAAAAAAAAATGTCATCGCCATCACCAAAGTTCACTGCACAGGACCGGAACATCCTATTACTCCTGAACACACAGACAAGTCTTTGAATAAACACGCTCACACATATAAGTTATTCATGTTCTGATACTATTAAAGACTGGTCTCCATGAGCAACAGCATCTCCACTTATAAGAATCTGGCAAACATGAAAAGCTCTTTTTTTAAATACAGAACCCATTCAATTCACACTATGTGATGTAATTAAATTAACTTAAAATGATGTGGCCATAAAAAAGACAGATGGGACCATCGTTCACGCATTAAAGAGAAAAAAACTGTGGATTTTTTGGCATCAGCACATGTTATCCTGACCTTTTTTACATTTTTATTATAAGTGTTTTACTCATCCAATTAGTCTGTGACTCATTCAGGTAATTACTTATACCAAGGGTCTAAGCAGTGCTGAAGCAGTCATTGTTGGTTTAATAATGGACCGATCACCCTGGCATGAAACGTGTCTCTAACAGCCAGTCTGGAACAGAGCTTTGCTGTCACACTGTGTTCAACTGAGGAACCTCCGATGGCTCCACAGTTCCAGATGGAGGCATACCATAGCATGATCGTGATTGGACTAAGTGCCTTGTCACAGTGATAAGGATTATCTTCAGAGCAAATGGTGCAGATAAATCAGCGGTGAGTGTGTGGAAGCTGCAGCCAGCAGCCTCTCTGCTGACATTTACTGCCACTCTCCATCACCGCTACAAAAGGCCCCCGTGTAATTGGAATACATTTTTATAGTTAGAGTCCATGATGGTGACACGGGCCTGACAAGACGCCTGGGGGCAGGAGCCGTGGAAAAGCTCTTTACTGTTTCTATGGTAACCTTGTTCCACGTGTTAATGGGTTGGAGGTTCACAGCGCAGAGCGAAGAGCAGCTGTGGAAACACCAGAGAGAAACCAGCGGTGATGAAAGCTGACTTACTGGTTCTCCTGGTGAGAACTTCAATTACTAAAGGGTTATACTGTGACTGTGGTGGACACGTGCTTATGCTCCAAAGCCACACACGTCTTCTCAAAGCTTTAGCTACAGATCAGGGCCGGTCAATCTCATATCCAACAGGCACCGTCACATTTATCAGAAAGGTCATTAAAGAATGACAAATTTCATTTAATAACAATAATACTGTTTAGAGGTGTGATTCAAAATCTGATACTGTTCACCAAGCCTACCTTGTAGATATAATGGGTACCTACCTACATGACTAAATGTAACTAAACTAAACTAAAATTGCTTGTATCACCTGTGTCACATAAACTTCAACTTTCTAATGGGGAACTGAATCACTGTCTGTTCTGTCTGACAGCCTGCTGTCTTTCAGAAGTAATCGTGTTTTGATTGTCCACCATCAGAAACTATGTAGTTAATATATATATATATAATATATTAAAATACATATTTACTTAGTTTCTCTTGAGCACCACAGGGCTGATGAATCACCTCTGCAGATGATTGG
>OMNW01019765.1:4272-23024 GCA_900303245.1 Selene dorsalis | reverse complement strand
CAGTGTGTCACTTCTTTGCACTTGTGCAGCACCGTTTGATTTTCATCTTTCATTTTGCACATGAGTCGGTTGTTAAACGACTGAAATCTTTATAACTAAAATCTATTTGAAATGCAAATGAAAAGAACCAGAAAAGCATGTCAATAGTTATCCAAAGTTATCTTTATCATCATCATCATCATCATTATTATGATTTTACATCTCGGCAACACATAATGCAGAATAAAAACACTTTCTGTCAAAGCAAAGCTCTTTAGAGGGCGCTGCAGGTGATTGGTCATGGTGAGCCGAGGCGTACAGCAAAGTTAGAGGCCCAGAGCGTTTACTGTGCATGGAGTGTTGAATGTGTTGGGGCACAAAGATGACAAAAATAAAGACAAACAAGGACAGAAATTATGTTCTACAATTGACGCTTGAAATGATGAAGGCACTTGAAAAAGACAAGGTCAAACAAAATGTAAACTATACTTTGGCGTTTCATTTTTACTTCTTTATACAACATTTCTTTAAACTGTTTTTTTCTACTTTTCTTTTCTTTTTTCTTTTTTTTAATACAAAATGAACCAAAACACTGGAAGATCTTGGGTGGATAATAATGAGAACAAATATGAAATAAAAATTGAAATCATACTCTAAATCTCTCTAAAATAAAAATAAAGTCAAGTTTGAATTTGAATTGAACACTTTTACTAAGCTTTTTTTTATTACTAGATATTTAGTCAATGCTGATCTATAGAAGAAACCATAAAGTGCATCTTTGGATGGATGGGAAAAGCAACACTGAATGGAAATGCTATTGACTGTTCCAGCCCATAAAGAATTCATAAACAGTTACTGATTAGTTTGGGTTACACTCAAACAATTTGCTCCCAAATTTAAATCGTTGACTGGACCAAAAACAAATAAAACACAAAGCAAAGTAAAATCAAACAACTAAAAGACAACAAGCATAAACATAAACAAACCTTTAAAATCATCTCTGTGCATTCAGCTTCCGATAAGGCAAAGCATTTTAAGACAAACTTCAGGCACATTTCAACACATCTGGCAGATGTAGCATCCTCTCGCACTGTTTCAGACTGTTAAAATACATTATTTATCACCAATTATTTTAATCTTAAACATCACTGCAAAAATATATTTTAGCAACACTGACTCAAAACCGTTGTCAATGACCAAAGTGAAAAAAAAATGGCAGATTCAGAGTCAGTGTTAACTGATACTCTGGACTTCGGTAAATTGACTTTAATCTGATTATGGTCCATAGAAAGACATGACCTCATTCACCTTAGTGCTCCTTGTAATGTCACTGACTTCAGTGTGGTTATTTAGAGCAACAAAAAAAAAAATCTGTCAAGTTTAAGGGCAGTAATACTTAGAAGAGTGTTAACTGACTGTGCAGGAAAGGAATACCTATCCCAACCACAGCGTCTCTTAAAACACTGACTTCCAGTAACAAAAGATAAAGCTACAAGCAGGCAGATGTGGCAACTTGGTCAACAGCACAAAATCTCAGCAAACGGCAAAATAGACTGATGGGAGGGAAAAAGAAGAGGAGGTGTGTGTCCAGAGAAAACCACTCACCACTGCTTAGGTGCTAAGCAGATCATCGTGGTTCTCTAGCGCAGTCTTCCTCTCTCCATTTAATTTAGTGTATTCCACAGAGAGGTGAAATTATCCACATTGGACTACTGGGGTTTTAAACAGGGGTGTGTGCTTGTGTGTGCTTGTGTGTGTATTTTGCCTGCTGCCTCTTAACATGCCACGCTCTCGTTCTTTGGCTTTCAGGTGAGGGCCTCGTGTTGAGAGCCCGTCGTCACTCTTCACACGGCCTCATCTCCACCTCTCACTGTCGTCCCATCAGTGCCTCTTCCTGTGGTTGTTGTTGAGGTGGGTGTGGCCGTTCTGCACATGGCCATTTTTCAATTTTTCCCTCTGCTCGTGATCATCGTCCTCCTCCTCTGACTCGGTCTCCTCCTTGTCACTGCGCTCGTCCTCGACAATTTCCTGTCAGGTGAAACAAGATATAAAATTTGTACGGCTGCTAGCTTGATGTGATTGTTTCACATGATGGGGAATAAAAACATAAATGACTGAAAGTGCTGCTTCATACATTTCCTGGCAGGAATTTGACGACCATTCGCAAAATTAGTATGGCCCAGAAGATGTGCAGAATCTGCAGCACGAACATCAGGCCGTTGAAGAAGTAGAAGCCGAGGAAGGGGGCGTAGAGGGTCTGGGGGTACACCCATGTCGTATGTGTGATCCTGGACAAAGGCAGAACAGAGAGTCCAGTCAGAGCCACCTACAGTCACATTCAAAAGCCCATTGAGAGCAGCCAGGAGAGGAGACAATGTGTCTGTTGTTGTGTTTCCAATGAAATGTTGCATACTTACGAAATTTTTTGCAAAATACGTATGAAAGTGGCTTTAGATTCTAGAGGATATGATGTTTAATAATTAAAGGGAGCACAGGATGTCTGCTTCCCACCTAAGATGGCATTTGTGTTGTTGTATTTTTTTTTTTAATGAATGAAATGATCTCTTTTGAACAACATGTACCAAAGCTGCTATTAAGTAGGAGGTCAACAAAGAACCATAGACATCATAGTCTGAACACTCCCACAACAATATCTGTATCATTCTTAATTTTGAAGGATGTCTCATGGACTGTTTTCAATAGAGGATTAATACATATTTGAATGAAGAGGTGTGTGGGCGTGACTCAGAATTACATGCCATTGTTCATCGTAACAAAGAAGACACACACTGTAACAAAATCCTGCTTTGCTGATTAAACTCTATCTTTTAAAGTTATATGGAAAATCTGCTTCTGCCAACCTTTATTTTGAAATGCCAACTTTTCCATCTCAGTCAAGCATAAAAAATGACCACTATGCATTCATTGAATATGTGCCAAGTGTGGCAAAGTATATTAATAATTGCAACAATTTCTCTAATGCTCTTGCCAAACAGTGAGTCATTACAGTAACAGTAAGTCTGATGCAACAACATTTACCAGAAGGGGAGGATGATAAGGCGCGTGATGATGAAAACGGCAGCAAACAAAGTGAAGATGAAGTTGCAGGTTTTTCTCCAACCTGCATAGTTGAACATTTTGGCTGACTGGAAAGAAAAGAGAGATCAGTGTCACAATTTCACTTACTCCCCTCTAGAGGGCAGACAGTGAGCTGTATGGGGAGGACGGTGCTCTGATCACCTGAACACTGTTATCATGAAGCTTATCAACACTGGGTTATGGAGGTAAATTAATCAACCATTAACTTAATCTGTTAAATTATATTTTTTCTGCCCTGTTAGCGTGTTGTCATACCTCCATTAGGTAATCGGAGGCGTCGTGCACTAACATGATCAAAGTCCCTGCCCGGATGTAGTTGACCAGCCAGGAGAAACTTATGAGGAGGATGGTGGCTACATGGTGAACAATCTGCTCTTTGAAATCCTGCAGAGAGAAAAGAAAACACCGAGACAGAGAGAGGTTGTAAAAACAAAACCCAAATGTGTTTGTTCACCAACTGATCAAGCAGTAAAGATTGGTCACTAATAAACAGCGTGTCTGATTGATGCTGGTTTTACAAATGATTAACTCTCTGCACGTAGCAGCTGGGCAGCGATGGCCAACAACGAGCCTGATCTCGCCATAACCCGACTCGCAGCATCTTCACTCACTGCCTCATCTGCTACATTTGACCTGTTTAACATAGTTGTATTGTTCTCTTAACTCAACACCATTAATGATCAGCTTTTACAGCTTCCATTTCATGTCCACTAGTTAATACACCATGAACAATGATTATAAAATGGCATTTTTAACCTCTTAAATATCTACTCTGCAGCACCCTTTGAATACACGTACACACCCCTGGTTGGTCCACTAATGTGTGTATTGTCCTCTAAATAATTCAAATGCCACTGACTGCATAGTTTTAATAGCAGCTAATGGTGTGTGTTGTAGCAAACATCACTTGACTACCTAACAAACCAAGGCACCATCTTCTTCACCAACTTGAGGTCACAGGGCACCGACGCCCTGATGCATCAGCTGCTACAACAACAGGTGACCGACTGTTCCTTTGCCTCACTTCTGCCTCGCTGCCTCTTTCATTCTTTTTGTTTATCCATAACCTTAGCTCGTTAGCTACCTCCAGATGCCTCTCTCTGTCTCTCACAACAGTCATCTGTGAGGTAGATGTGCCTCCTCAGTGACATACAGAGGACCCAAATAAATCTGTGTTGTGTTATTTAATGGATGATTGGGATGACTAATGGGGGACTAATTTGGGATGGTTTTGAAGTTGAAAGTAAGTGAGTTAGTTTTGGAACGGAGGGCTATTCAGAAAACATCCAGGACTGAAGCCCCGGATTGACCCGGCCTAATAATGACTATGATTATACAGCTATAAAAAGAAAGTAAATCCATACACAGAGGCAAAAAAGGAGCTGAACAAAATGTTACAAAACAAATCCTTGAACAAGAGGCTAAATTTCAACGTGATCGCTCTCTGGGAAAGCCCCAAAATCTATTGTTCTGGTTTCAAAGATTACCACAGGGACCGACTGAGGCTCTGCAGTGTGCTGACAGTGTTCAAGGTCTGCCACCTTTCACAACAATGTTTAGACCTATGGACAAAAAATGATCAGTCTCTCTATCCACGGTGCCACTTCTCATCCAGCTCTTGTTACACATTAATGGCAAAAGTAACATCCCCAACCTCGAGAGACGCAATTCAGTTTTTTGCTCACTCACTGTGACATTTCCAAACTGACACGGGGCTGTGTAGAAATGGACATTATCTTTTTTAGCTCCACTCAATACAAAGCATAAAGTCAGCACACTGTAATACAGAAATCAAAATCCAAACCTCAGACACAAGAGATCATTCTCATTATTTAATGCACTCATTGACTGATTGCTATTGATGGACGGTTGCTGAGAGGCTTTATGGTATAGAGAAGTAAAAAAGTTTAGGGAGCACAGCTGGATCACTTACCTTACGTTTGATATCTGATGCTACACTAAACAGCAGTGAGAGATAGAAGCCCAGTTCAATCATGTAGTACCAGTATTGAGAGGGCAACAGTGGCTGGGAGAGGAGAGAGAAAGGTCTGTTAGACTAACATGTTGCCAATAATGTTGCCCATTTGTCAGTTCAATAATTTGGTAAACAAATGAAAACGGAAGAGAGGCACATTTCTGCACATTTTATGATCTGCACTTGTGTAAAATGACATTTAATTAAATTATGAGGTTAGCAGAAGAGACATTTCAGGTCGCAGCACTTGACGTACCATTTTTGGGAAGCCATCCCACATCTGCTTTACATCATAGAACCATGGTTTCTGAGGGGAGAGAGAGAGAGAGATATTCAATATTAAGTGTCTAACAAAACACCACAAGCACTCTGTACAAACATCAAGCAAGAACACACGAGGACTATAATTTTGCGTGGCATCCAACATTGTGTCCATTATGGTTACAATCTTCAAATCCAATTTCCTACATTTCTGTCCTTTCATTAAGCTTGTAACAAATGGATCAATTCTATTTTGGTGATGAAGACACAAAAGAAAAAATGATAATAAAGGACCGTTTTTCAACATCACAATATGGCAAGGCAATCAGTAAAAAGATGTTTTTAGTGATGACAAAAATGGATTTCAGGGTTATATGTTGTGAAATGAACACATACACAGAGGCAGGCAGACTGTGGCACAGTACTCACATCAACAAGAGCTGCCAGGCCAGCAAAGAAAGCAAGAAGGTAAAAGGTAAATCTCCAACTGTAAAAGAATGCACAGCAATCTCAGACATCCCATAATATACTTTCACACAGCACCAATAAAACTGTCCCACCGAGGAAAACAACAATATGGCACCAAGTCATTTTAGCATCAACACATCCAACCTGAGTCTAAAGGTTCTGGCAGAGACATTTAATAATTCTCTATCTTAACTAATTATTCCTATCACTGGAATTCAAACCTTGAACTCTGGTCGAAAAAAGTCCCTCAGCTCGCTGACGGGAAACGGCTGGCATACTTTAGTTTCATTTTGCAGCATTTGATCTCCCACAAACAGTTTCTGAGAAACATTTGCTCCAATTTTGTTTGCTGCGGTTGAACACCAAAACACGGCTGATGAATTACTCCATTAGTGGACAACGGAGTGGAAGAACATTTTATTCAATAGGACGATATGTAGCTGCTCTTAGCACCAAAGATTTACTGGATCTGACATAACATAACCTGAAGTACAGCATGTTTGCATGTTTGTATGCAGGGCAAGGTTTGTAGTCTGACAGATCTGGGGCGTATTCCAGGAAGCACATTTAATTTCCTGCTGCTGAAAAAGATGTCTTTACCTAAGAGTTAGTTACTATGGTAAGTTCCCCTGAAGCGCTCCTGCTCGCTGGCACGTTTATTCGACAAACCCGGAATGAGCTATCTAACATAGATGCATTTCCCCGTTCGTGCCATTGATATCAAAAAGCATTCATTTGCAGACGTTTAGGACGACATACACACATCTTAGATTCACCCTTATCTCAGAATAAAATCTACACCATGTCTGTGACATTAAATCAACTGTCAGTGATTGTGCCATGAAGCATTCACTGTACATTGATGAAGATTTATGTCTTATTTCATCATCAGACTGTTTGAAAATTTATATCCTTCTTAAATGCCAAAAAAACGTTGTCGAGCAGTACTTTTTAAATGTAAAATAGACGTCTAGAAATGTATATTTAGCTTTAACATACATGTTTTTTTTTCAATGGCAAATCATCACAATGATGAGTCCACCAGTGGAGCAAACTACAGGTTATGTCATGTCATAGGATTGTAAATAAACTTCTGTCTTATCATCAGTGTGATTTCATCTTCTGCTGCCAAGAGTACATGGTCTACTCTGTCCCCATCAGGTCACAGTTAAATAAATACATGCAAGCAGAATCATCAATTTACGGTTGTACATCTGAGCTATTGTGTTTGTGAGAATGGGAGTAGGAGACAGATGAACAGGTGCAAGCTCAAAAGCATTTTAGTAGTATGCCAGCACTTGATTATCCATAAAGCTGAATTTGATCAGCTGTTCCTGAACCAAAATCTCAGTCTGGATTAGTCAACTCAGAGTTTGGGGTTAGGTCCAGAGTCTGTTAAACCTGCTTTCTGGAACAGGCCCCTGTTCTGTTCTTTAAACCACTGTGGTGGTGTGAAGGACAGAAAACGGTTTGATGGTTTGTGGTGAATCTGACACTCTGCTGAAGACGTCCACTCACCTTGCTTCCCGAAACTTCTTCAGCTTGCTGGGTCGGTCCTGGTTTCTCCGCCTCCTGAACCACCTCTGGACCTGTCGCACTGAGCAGCCTGTTTGTTTACTTAGACTCTCTATGGAGCTCTAGCAACAAAAGCGGGAGAGAAGAGTCAGCACTGTCTTTAATGTTTGCAGACATAAAAATCCTTCTTGTTGGCACGTCATGAAAGACTTCTTTCATGACGTGCAAGGCTGTTCAAGGCTGTGCAGACATGTCATATTTCTACTGTGCTGTCATTCTTGTCCATTTACAAGTAAAACACCAACCCCTCTAACCTCTATAATCAGGACACACAGTAAGTATGAAGCAGTGTTAGTTTGCTGAAGTATGCCGGATGAGTACCTGTGTGGGATGCTTTGATGTGCTGCAGAAATGGGTTTCTAGGGTGGGATTTGGAGAAGCACGGACACGCTGCTTGTCACTCACTCCCAGCAGAGAGGCCAGAGGAATAGCTACTGTCCTGGAAGGAGAAAAACACGCCGGATGAGAAACACTTCTTGTACATCTCGCATTTGTTACAAAGATGCATGCAAAACACACGGGTAGATTAACAGGCAAATGACAGACTGACTCACCTCTCAAATATAGGTCTGATGACCAGGAAGCAGACCGCGATAGGGATGGTAGCCCAGAGGTCTTGTGTTTTAGGGTAGACTTTGCCATCGTGATCCGTCAGGTCAGCCCAGCCGTGGCCTTCAGGAAACCAAATCCAGTCCGCCCATATCAGCTCACTCAGGCGAGACAACATCCTAAAGATGAGCAAGAAAAGGATTTTTGTCTTTTTTTCTTTTTTTTAACCTTGTGGAAGGAAATTAAGATTGGTATTAAAAAGACGGTTTTGTCTCTTCTGTGATCGCCATTCACTTTCTATTAGATAAATATAGAAAGTCACTCAGCTAAGACAATATCCTGAGAGGAAGGAGAGGAAACAAAGCAGGCTGCAAGGAGTGACTATTGATTGGCAGTGATTAATCTCACTGAGCATCAGGCAACAGGCACTGTATCTGGACACTTCCTGTTCCAGATGGAGGGAGGATTGTGTGATGGTACACAAAGCATCTTCAAAATACCTTCAAGAATTTATCCAGGGCACCAAGCTGGGTTTAAGAGTGGCAATAAATTCCATTTCTTGAAAATACATTAACTGACTGTCCACAGCTGGATGACACACTCACAGTCAGTTACAAAAAAATAGTGTCATATTTCCAACCGGCACATTGGACGTCTCCATGTATATCTGACAAAAAGGACCTGATTTTGACATTGTCGGACGTTTACGGAAAAAAATATTTGCATGACCAATACTGCTTTGTTATAATCATGTTTTACATTAATACATTTCCCATGAATTTGTATCAGTATGTTTAAATTACACAAAGGATATTGCACAACACACACCACATCTGCTGAGAATCTCTTGAGCAAGATCACTTGTGTTAACCGAGCGTTAATCATTTCCACTAAACCCTATAAAAACAGGAATAAACACTCACTCCGACAAAGATGTAAAGACACTCTACAGGCAAACAAACTGGGGTGACACCAGTGTTGGTGTAATCAGTGGCAGCTCATCGGTGGAGATTTAACCACCTGTGGACTTCAGTACAACACAGTTTAACATCAGCAGATTTTGAGTCTGATCATCCAATTACACAGCTGCACCTATGTGTCTGCTGCCCAAGTGTCAAAGTGTGAACAGAGTGGAAACTTAACCTTGTCACACACTTCCTTACAGACCCAATAACATGGATGGTGTCTGTGTGTGGACTTCAACCCATTATAAGCTTACTAAGAATGCACAGTAACTCATACAGTGAGAGGTTTGTACTCACAACATGGTAGCTTTTGCTGTTTAAAGATAAACTGCTTTAACCTAAAACAACAGCTGTGAAATATCAACTATCCAGCCTGTTAAAGTTAAATCAGCGAGCAGACTCCAAAGAGTCTCCCTGCCTCCTTTAGGTCACCTCTCTATCAGTATTAAAACTGTCTCTGAAATTTAACACATCGACTTTCTCGCCATTGCGCTTAACCAAATGCAGATCATGTTAACTCTTTTAAATGCTTCAAACAGAGAATGAGCTCTCTGTGGGCTTATGGGATTTGAATGAACACACATATGGTTTTACTGTCTAACGGGGAGAACTGGAAGCAAACCTCAGGGCTGCAGAGGCCTGCATGAGTGAATCCTGTCTCTGAAATGCAAAGTACATGTTTTTTAATCTGTAGCTTTTTGAAACCCAGCAGCTAAATTTAATTGCATAGGCTAGCAAACTGGTATCATTAGAAGCTAAAATGTTCACATCTTGAATATAGAATAAGCCCCAGCGTGTTCTTTTGGGAAGGTGACAGCCTCACCAGCCTCTCTGTAGCAGACAGTAGCTGACTGCAGGACATCAAAAGTTGGAAAACAGGTCTGGTTCCAGCGGTTTTGGCAGGTAACTGCTGTGAAAGGTAAACTTGCCTTTCATTTTGTTGGCCAACCCATGTTTACACATCATCCAGTATAAAGTGTAACAAACACGTGGGACTAGCAGACTGGTGGACACATCACAGCTCTGGTCTTTTTCAGTTTCAATTAAACACATTGTGGATTAAAAAGAAAAAATGAGTAACCCTCCAAAGTCTAGTCAAGCCAAACGACAGGCGTCTGTTCACTGTGTTTACATCTATCACTGAAGATGCTGTCTGTATTCATTAGTTTGTTGTATTACCTTCCATCTGTTCTTGAAATAACATCTACTCTGACATTACCACATTTTGTAGTCCAGCTTCATTACTTAGCACTCAGTAAATACTCAAACATTTTTAATTTGAGCGCATTTTTCAGAGCAGCCATGATGCAATCTGCTGCTTTAGCAACACTGGTTTAGTGATTGGGTAAGGTGTGACTTTTTTTTTTGGGATGGGTCTCAAAAAATGAATTCACATTCACTCCAGGTAACTAAGCATGATTAATAATTTGAAAGACACTAACAACTGTTCCCATGCCTGTCCGATATGACTTGTAGCCTAGAGTAGGTCAAACTACAAACAAAACTCCTACACATCCCATAGTGAAACTCAAAGGAATCTTTCATTAGTGCCCATCTACCTCCGCGTAAGGTCCAAGACTCAAAAGATACTGCCAGTAGTCTTTGACCACTAGCAATGGCCAACGTTTTGGTTGCTCTTGTGCGACGGTATGAGCACACCAACAGTTATACACTCTTCCTGTGCTCACCACGTGGTGGCAACGCATGGAGACAAATCCTGCAAGCAAGTAAACAGTGCAGGTTTCAAAATACTCCCTGAGGGAGGAAATGTATTCAACATGTTGCTAGGCCTCATTGATAGTGCAATGTAAACAAACACAATCTTTGTTTGTTGAATTTTTGTTTGTTTGTTAAGTTGTTAATCTCCCTGAGATACTTTTAAGAGGTGTAAGTCTAACCCCTCAGGGTATGATAACCCTTCAAGCCTTATAAACCTGTCTCCAAAGCCACAGGGAACTTCAGACATAAGTTTTCACAGGCGTAGCAGTACTACTCATGCTAACAACTGTAAAAATCAGTGGGACACCCAATTACAGGGATCTTCTGTCTGTGTGTGTGTGTGTTTTTAAAAGCCTTGGAAGATGGGGGTTGTCCTTTGTTGCTATGCAGATTGTAAAATCCTTGGAGATAATGTTTGTGATGCTAAATTATGTAAATAAGACTAATTTGACTTGCCTACAGGGCACAAACGGATGACTCCTACTTTACAGCTGCAGCTCTCTAAGAGAGTCAAAGCTTCTCGGGCTGTACTGAAGCTGATTCAGAGTTGCAGTCATCATTTAAACTTTAGCAGTCTGTGTCTGTCACTGCTGTCTACGCTGTTTGCGTAAACCCGTGCAGGGAGTGGCTGAGAGCGCGTGCATGGCGCAAGCGGGGAGTCTCCCGGACATAGCGGAACAGACTGTCTGACTCACTGAGATGGAGCTTTGAATAAGTTTCCTAACGCCGAACTAACTTGAATTTAACTAGTTTATCACACAGGGTCACGTTTAGCTTTCAGTTTGAATCACTCATATAAAATGGAGAAAGGAAGGGAAACTTTGAGCGGTGACATATCCAGCTTACGTTAGAAAACTTTTTTTTACGTATACATAAATTACACCATAAACGACATTAGAAAGGCCGTTTATCTTCTGGTACCCTCTTCTGTATTTCTACCGCTTGTGTTACTAGTGCATTAGTGGTCAGGCCTGAATGGATTCACGACCTTCTCTTATCGCGGAGTTCCTGAGCAAACATCTCCGACATCAGGACAAGCAAAGGCCTGTTAGCTAGCTAAACTTTGAAGTGCGAGTCCCTTTAACGGCTCCAAACGGCTGAACACGAGAGGGCTTCGGAGGGGGGTGTCATGCCAGCGAAGTTTGGTCGCTGACAGTTTGCCCCCCGCCCCTGCAGTTAAAACTTCACACAAATCTTTCGTCTAGTATGACTCTCCCGTTTCTGTCTAAAAATAGCCGCCTAAGGTGTGTGCTCGAGGAGCGGTCTACGTTGTAAAGGAGCCTCGCGCCGCGGAGGGTTTCAAACGTTCGTGGAAGTTAACGCATCGCCCAAAGAGTAACGGTGCAGTCCGCTTACCTCTCTTCACCGTGGGGAGGCAGGTAACGTGCTCTTCAAATGTATGGCTGCTGCTCTTCCTCTGTTCCCGCTGTAGCCGAGGAAACTTCAACTAGTCCTTTCCATCAAACACAGCAACTTGTTGATCGTTCAATGAGTTTCAATCCGCTTCTCCCCCCTCTCTCTCTCTCTCTGTAAACCTCAGGTTCGACACATTCTCGGGGGAGAAAAAAAACCACCGTGTCGCACTTTCTCCTCGAAGTCCTCCTGAAGGGTCGTGATTTGAGACTGGTCCAAACAAGAAGGGACGGAATAGTGTTTTGTTTATCACTTTTCCTTCTGATTAAAGTAGTCTGAATGGGACTCTGCTTGTGGGCGTTCAGCCGGGTGTCTCAAGTGGTCGGATGTAGTAGATATTATGGTTCTATGTAAAAAGACGACCGGGGGCGGGAGCAGGCTATTTAAAGTGACGTGAGCCTCCGACGGGTATGAGGTATGCTTAGTACCAGGATGAAGGCTGAGGGGAGGAGGCACGGTTTTTTTTTTTTAGTTTCAATTTATCTCGATCTTTTTGGTTTACTTTTTCAGACAGCCTTAACATTCACAAAGTGCCGTTTTCTCAACAGTTTCATGCTACATCAAAACCTTATTGCATGTTTGCAAAAGGTCTTAAGTCACACCAAACGTTTCATTCAAGTTTTAAAACCTAGTTTTGGTGTCAGATACTTGGCCAGTTGATATTGTTTGAGCTATACTGGTCAGTATGTATAGATGCTTTTTCACCATAACAGTCACAAACTACATTAAGATTATAAACTTAATCACTTTAATAAACTGATAAGAATTTGGTGTGATGAATACATGACAGACTTGTGGTATGCATTATTTTTGATGTTTATTAAAAACATTGCAGCCAAATTAACCTTTGCAATTTTGAAAAGCCCACCCCAAATATATGTGATGGGCAATTTAAAGAATATACTGCTCTAAGTGTCAGAAAATACATTGCTGTACCTATCAGAAAGTTATTTGGAAGGTTCATTGCACTGCACTGCACATATTTTTCACCTTTTCACCTTAACCATCGGTCATTTCCCATTGTTGTGCAGCCGCTCTGCTTTCTGTCTTCTTGCTGCTCACCTGGACTTCGTGCTGTAGTCATATTCAAATCAACAGTAAAGCTTTTACTCTTAAATATCACACATAGACATATCATATGATTTCCTCAGCCTTACATGACCATGCAAGCATTGGCAGTTGTTGGCAGAAACTTTTCCTCTTCCTACTCTGCCTATGTGGCATTAATCATCTCTCATACAAACTGGCATGCCACAGAGGGTCAAGGCATGTTTGGACTCATCAGACCAAACCCAAAAAGCTGTGACAGACAGATTCACTGCACACCTCAGCTGTGGTTACACACCTCAGCCTTTTCCATCTTCTTCATATGTAAGATGAATATTAGCACAGGCAGAGTCATCGCTAAATCACAGTGGGAAATTGCTGAAGTGGGATTATCGACAGCTTTACACAGTTACGTCCATTTATAACAGTCATTCTTCACAGACTTGTAACTCTGTTCAAAAACACGTCAGCATTTCCTTTGTGTGCATTTTTGGTCACTTAGGATTCAAATGCAACCAGGACTGAAACTGAGATATTTTCCACTTTCCTCAGTTCCTCCTAAGACCTACAGAGAGCAGCAAACTCCCCTATGATCAAACAACCAAACTCTAAAAGACACCCATTGTCTGATCTGTTGCCCGTTTAAACAAATGAAATGCCATTTCTTATTTGCATTTGATTTATCACTCTGGGAAATTAGGCTGAGTTATACAGAAAAATAATGTAACATCAAGCAGGGACTTCCCACACTCACACTTTTTTTTTCTAAATTGTACTTTATTTTCTTTTAAAGACATATGTTTTAAAACAGCGATTGTAGAGAATAAATAAAGAAACATTATGTTCGTTTTTTTGTTTGTTTGTTTTTTTTTAACTTCCATAGGTACATTTATGTAATTAAAAACTCTATAATAAGTGTGTTCATTGTCTTGTAGACTGCAGGAATCCTCTTTTTTTTTCCCTCTTAAATTAAAAAAGAAATTTCCACATCTTCCCCGTTCCCCCTCAGCAATTTGATTACCAAATAAATTAAAACGTAAAAAATCAAGATAGAAAAATTCCCAGCCCTTCTTCCTGCTTTGTTGAAATTGAAAAGTAGTGGCAGCGGAGAATCTCAACTCGTGAAGTCCTTTTAAGTCCATTTTTGAACCAAGGTATGTACAGTAAGAGGAAATTCATTTCTCTTCCAGTTTAATTAACCCATGTTTTTAATTTACGTATAAATAATAATTCTAACTCTACATAACAATATTACCAGTGGTAATTATACAGAGTAGTATTTTCTTTTGCCTCTGACTGTGTAGACTGGCCTTCTCTTAAACGCCATAGACCACAAATCACACTATACAGAAGAACCCTGTTCAGTAGAATAACATCAGTGATATGCTTTTTCTTAACATGTAGATTTGTTTGTTGCCGACAATAGAGTATGTACATAATATAAATGAATCCAGCAGTGGAATGATACAGTAGGAACTCTGGAGCACTTCTGATATTGCAGATGCTGATTCTGAAGATGTGGTTGTTGCTGATATTGTTACTGCTGCTGCTGCTGCTGTTGTTTTTTTGTAAGCGCATACACGTGATACTGCTTTTTGTGAAGTGTTGCTCCTGTGCTATACGGTTGGTCAAACAACCAAACAAGGCTGGGTCGTCCCAAGTGGTTTTCTTGATTGAACTCTTAGGTTTTTCCTGGAGGCACAGAAGAGAGAGAGAAAGAGAGAGAGAGGGACAGAGACAGAGAAAGAGAGAGAGAGAGCACAAACATTTTTAAACCACATCACTGAAATAAAACACGTACAGTTAAGACTTTGGAAGTGGAGTGGTGTCTGCAATACACACTGCTTGCACTGATAACCTCCGGGGGAGTCTCAGTAATTAACTAGTGTCCATGCAACTTAAATAGTGACAGTCATACTGCTGCAAAGTGTATGCACGTTCTTAGAAAATACTTTGTCATGTCTTTTGGCAGGCAAATTAATTCAGAACATGCACAGTAGGAATTCTGGTGAGGGACACACTGCAACCGATTGGATAATTAATTAACATTTGCTTGTTGTACTCAGTACCATAACATTAATCGAACTGTAGTTTGACGATGAGGAAAGATATCAGATTCAAATCATCCACCAGATCGTTTATTTGTGATGCAAACAGGGCATCTGCAGGTACCAGAAACAGTTAACCATGTGTTTTTTAATGCCAGTTTGTCTATATTTAATATCAGAGCAGTAAATCATCTGTCACTTCTAAATACTGACTCTCAAAAACCCCTTAACCAGCAGACATTACTCTCAAACTCTGTTCAAATGTGTGTGAATAATCTAGGATATATGTTTTTTTATAGCTGGTAAGGTTGTGTCCATAAAAACATGGAATGAAGGGTTTTAATGTTTCATTCAGTACAAACAACATTTAGCTTTAATGAAGAGTTGATAGGACTTGACACAGAGTATATATGCTGTCGCACAGTGTTAAAGATGTTAAACATAATCAACTGTATGTTAAGGGGTGAAATGAAATACATTTATTTGTCACAGACGTGATTTATCGTTGTACAGAGAAAAATTACCTGATGTTTCAGACTAAAAATTATCCAAACTGTCATTTTTGAGTTTCCATAACTTAATTTCTTTAAAACTGAATATCTGACTTTATAAGAGTTTTTATTTATTTTTTTTAACTCTCTGGTCAAGTTATTGACCTGCAGATACCCTGTACAAGACACATTGTAAAATTCTGGTTGTTTTTGATACTTAGTGGACATTTCAGGTTGTAAAGTATGTATGTTAAATCATTATTGCTCATTATATGTTGTGTGTGTTTTTTTTTGTTTTTTTTGTCTTTTCCAGAATTCCTACAGAGGAATGCAGTTCCTCAGCCAGCAGCACGTGTCACAGGAACCAAACAGCTTTACCCAAAACCTTCTAGAGTACGGTTAGTGTCTCAATTGGTACAACACACACACACACACACACACACACACACATATGTTCAGATACTCGCAAATGTCTTTTTTTTTCCACATCTACTCAATTACAAAACACTAACACAAATACAAATGTACACACATCTTCTTTGGTTCGCACTCGCACACAGACGGAGTCACGCACGCACACAAACACTATGTTGTCGACCATATACAGGGGCACGTTCAGTACATGTTCAGTCTCACAAAAAAAAAACAAAGTTCAGGCACAAAATCACTTGGATTTGAGATACAACCAAACAAAAACCCCGCATCACCGAAAAACTACCACACCAACCAACTAAACAGAGGGAATATGTAAGAATGATAATCATGACAGACAACAAAAAAAGAAAGTAATCAAAACCAAAAGTCTAAAAGGAAAAAGTTGTAATAGATCCATATTTGATGGACAGCAGGCTAATTTAGTTCTGAGCATTGAAGCTTTTAGAGAACTTTAAAAAAGAAAAACAGCATGTCATGATAATCAATTACTTACAGATGCTGAGGTAAAGTGACAGTTATTGATCAGTGTTTGCAAGGATTAAAAACCAGGACAAAATAATAAGAGGAAACTCACAACGCACCAAACACAGTTCATGGTCGCCACAGTAACCCGCCATGCAGTTGAGCATGGTGAATCAAGGCAACGGCCCAAAATAAAAAAAATAAAAAAATTGCTAATGGCAACCATCACAGGCAATATCGCCACAGCAACCAACACAGGCCAATTAACTTACAACGCAGTGAGAAGGAAGGGGGGAGGTTTTAGCGGTTGCTAGGCAACCGTAGCCATAGCGACGCACGTCTCCACGATATATGTATGGACGGGACAGTCTTGAGAGTGGTGTGATGTTTTGTTCAGGAAAAATGGCATATGGCACAGCACAAAAACAATAAATGAAAAGTAAAACAAAAAATTAATGACGAACAGTAGTTGGCATTCAACCCTGCGACAGAACACTGGTTAGACACAACATTTGAACCGAGTAAAATCTACTTCTCAGTAAATCTGACCCTACACATTGAGCAACATCACAGGTATCTTCTCATCCTTGAATTGAAATTCAAATTGATGGTATTTTCAGAGCGCTGCCGCCTCAGTTAAGTTAATCTACTGTAGGGTTATTGACTTCTTCAGCTCCTCATGAAAGATAGCCATTTAAGCGCTGAGCCCCCAATTACATCCACTCTGTCTGTTTAACTTCCAGACACATTTGCAGCTGTCTATCAAGCACTCCCCCATCAATAGACAGTCACTCACCTCCTTCAGTAAGGCCTGTTGGCGTCCTTGGGCCTCTTCAGCTGTACCTTCAGTCTCTTCATGCCAATCTGGAAGCCGTTCATGGCCTGGATGGCAGTCTGGGCGCTGGAGGGGTTGTCAAAACTCACAAAACCTGAGAAGGAAAAGATGAAGCAAAAGAGGTAAGTACAGATTTTCATGCAGCAGCAACAGCAGCATCACATTTAGGAGAAAGAGTGAAAGCCGTAATTATACGTAAAATGAAAACACGTCTTTTGTCACTTAAGGAGAAAGTCTGTCAAGGTAACAATTACCATGACAGACATTACCACCACCTTCACCAGCACCAGCACGTGACTCACCGAAGCATTTGCTCTGGTTGGTGGCGCGGTCAACAAACACCTTAGCAGAGATGACGTTACCGAAGGGCAGGAACATCTGCAGTATCTCAGAGTCGGTGAACTCCTGTGGCAGGTGGTAGATAAAAATGTTACAGCCCTCAGGACCTGTACGCAAAGACGGGAGAGAGAGACAAGGACGTGGAAATGACATGACGAGACAAGACAGGTTGGGAGATCAAGCAAAAAGGCTGAAAATTGAAAAGTTGAGTTGGTAAGAAGAAGATTTCAGTGAGCAACAATAAGAAAAAACATTTTATCACTATAAGATGTTTTTCTTGAAGACTCAGGACATAAAAGCAGTTGGAGCTAAACTGTCTCCTGATCAATGTTTAACAAATAGACATGTGACTATTTTTTCATCCAAATTTCTAAATTTCAACAAATTAATCCAATCCTCTGAATCTTTGTCCAGTACACAGAGTTTTGTTTGATTAGTCATTGATTTCAAGTCAGTTTTCTATGAGTGAAGTTCAGTTATCAGACTGTTGTGTTTTAATTTCTGTTGTATTATGATTGCTTATCACGAGAATGTTAGAATGACAGTAAGGTAATTTAATAAATGTTGTCATAGTTTGATTCATTGATTAACTTTGCAAAGTGACTAATTAAGCAATTAAAAGATGAATAAACCTGGCTGTGGTAAATTCTTATTTCTATTTAATTTCTATGATTATATAGATGAGACAACTGTTCAGATTGTCAATGACATACTGGACAGGTAATGTAAATCCTGGTTGAATCCCTTGGGTTGACAATGTTTATAATGCAGATTTTATCTTTGTTCTGATAAATATAATTCAAGAAAGTGTTCCTATTTTTCATTTTCATGTCAGACATAAGTTAATGATAAGCAACAGATCTGTTGAAAGGCAGAAAAGAAAAGTATCAGTTTTGTCAAACACCACAGCTTTGTGGACAAAGTGATCATGTGTTATTTGTGGTAAAGGGACTAAACAGTGTAAAACCACTGGAATGTGTCTCTGAGATATGATTATTTTCCACACGTGTGTGAATGAGTTTACCTTCCCGCTGCTGCAGCTGCTGCGGCTGCTGCGGCTGCTGAGCCACCAGCGTGGGCTGGTGGGGGAAC
>OMNW01019764.1:13640-41239 GCA_900303245.1 Selene dorsalis | reverse complement strand
AAGCCAGACTTTCTCTCTTGTTTTCCTCTCCCCTTTTCTTTCACTTGGACCCCTTCCCTTTTCCCACGCTGCCCAGGACTACAGAAACTGTGTCCTGAGCCAAATTGGCAGGACTCTAGCAGGGAGGAGAGGAGAGGGATTGCATTAAGAGACAGACAAAAGACGGCTGAGGGGAAAGAGACAAGAGTAGGGAAAGAGACAAGGTGAGAGGAATGAGATGCAGCGTGATGGATAGGTGACTGAGAGTGAGAGGACGCGAAAGAGGGGGAGGGGAAAATAGAGTACACCAGTTGATGAATTATCTGTTAAAGTGCAATGTTGCAGTCTTCTTTGGCACCAATCTAATTTAGGAGAGGCAGACCTGGCTGCTACACAGAGCAGAAAAAAAGTATGTGTATGTGTGTGTGTGTTTGCAAGTGGGGAGGAGGTGAGCAAACTTGCACACCAATCTGACTTGCTGAACAACATGTACTGCGTTCCCTGCCACCCACAGCGCTGTATAGTCACATTCAAAGTGCTGCTGGGACATCAAGCCGACACCCTCTCCAAAGACTGCCAGATAAAAGCTGCCACGCTCCACAGCAACGCAAAGTCAACTGGAGTGAAGCCGGAGTGCTTTTCACCAACAGATCCAATAATTGCTAGAGAGAATATAAATATGGGCGTCTTTGGGTTTCATCTATTAATTAAATACAGTCCAGATAGATTCTGGCCTGGCTTTGGGAACAGCTGCCATCATCAGCTCTAACCAGGAGGGAACGATGCGGTCCGTGCTGCCTGCTGTCTGACAGCAGACCTGATGCTTTCTGAAGGCACAGGCCAACCAGTCTCCTCTCATTTCACGGGGGCCGGGGTGAGCACAGCGGCTGCTGCCCTCTCTGGTTTCATCGCTCTGATCACCTTAAAAGCTGCTGTTATACCTGTCTTCCTCTCTCTCTCTCTCTCTCTCTGTCTCAGGAACACCTTGTGAGGACCAAGCTCCCTCCGAACCCATCTGCAGTCTTTCAGAGTGGATCGAGGGTCTTCAACATCTGAGGGCTGCTCCCATTTCCAACCATTCCACTTTGATCGGTTTCATTTTTAAGGAGTCAACACGGGAGTGTTTTCAGTCCATTCCACAAACACAAGAATCTATGCAAAGGGAATGTATTGTTGTGAAGCCTGTGGAGCATCAGTCTCCCAAGTGGAGATAGAAAAATAGATAGATAACCCCCACCCCTCCTTTTACAATCCTCCTTGCCCCCCTGTTGCTATGGAAATGAATATGCATGATACAAAATAGTTTTGAAACAAGCTTATTTTTGGTTTGGTTTGGTTTTTTGCGGTAATAGACGCACATGAAACTGGCTGCTGTGTGTTTGTATGTGTTATTTTGTGTGTGTGTGCAAATGCCAACTTGTCCTTTTATTGTATATAATGTTTAGTCTGCTCCAATAATGAATGACAAGATGTTTGCTTAGACTTCTCTGTTGCCCTTTGGTGTTGCTAGAAATCTGCTCGAAAATAAGTTATTTCCTCAGTATTCCCTTAGTTTACTATTTTGGAAAAGTCTCGTTCGGTCTCTTATTTTGTTAAACTATTGTTAAAGAGAAAAAAAAAGAACAAATATATAATGTGATGAAATGAAAATAAAAGAATATTAGGTTCTTAGCACTTTCTATCTTGTGTGGTCTGTGTGGCTCTTTTTCTCAGCTGGATTGTTCTTGCAGCATCACACTGGGTGGTATTATTAGTATTGAATGAATAGAGCGATGATGATAATTAACAGCTATTATTCCAAAAGGTCAAGAAAGGTAGGCAGTGGTAGCAGACGGGTTAGAGACAGATGTTTTCAAACCAATACCATCTGCATGGTCATACCACTAAAAGAAAGTGATAAAATGTTGTTTTTTTGTAATTTGGAGGACTTGCCCCTTGAACCTTTCAGTTTCAGTCATGTACATCACTTTCTAATCACCCTGGTTAATTAAGTGATTCTTCAATTCACTGTTCGTAATTTATCCTGTTTGTGTTACGAAAAGAACAAAACAAAACAAAAATAATTCAACCATAGTTTTTCTTTGTTTATTACAAGAATATTGATTATATTTTTGGTTTGCACTGAAACATGAAAATACAATGTTTGGGTATCTTCTACACTAATTTGGTTTAACAGGCATCACATCCACTCAGCCCAAACGCTCCCACTCATCCAATCACCCACACATTAACAAAATGCAAAGTTCCACATTAAACAGAATGACTAGCAGAACGTCAACCATCGAAACACACACAAACACTCACCATCAAATTCATTAGCTCACTTATTCTCACCTATACATTACCTACAGACACACACCCACACACACACACACTTTTAGGGCATTGCTGATCGCAGGTGTTGATATTAGATACAAAAATAAAACAGGATTTGAAAACACCCTCTATTTCATATTGGTCATATACACTGTATACTTTACATGTTAGATACATTATGGTTGTTAGACTGAACACTTAAAAGAACTTCAACAGGCTATCAAAGCTGGTTGATGAAGGAGAGAAGATAAATATTGAGACTGGTGTCTTGAATTCATAATAACAGAATGATTTGTTCATTAGAGTATCACCTGTATGGTGACATGATAATTGTGACAGAATCTGTCTGCGACTTAAAAATATGACACATGAATTTCTTCTGAGGAGCCTTAGAAAGCACTGGGTTTGTATGTACCTCTATCAGGTAACACTGAAATACACCAAGGATGGCCGAAATGACGGATGACCGTAACATTTGTTGCCATGGCAGTGGCACTTTTGAAAGAATCTCTCCATTAGCTCTGACCAAAGTACCCACAAGATATTGCGATCAATGTAACCGATCGAGAACGCTGACACTCGTATGTTCGTTAGTGTTTCCAACTGGCTGTGAATCTGTGGTTCTTGTCTGCTGGTGGTGAGCCGAACCTTGTTTCCAGTTCAGTCCAGAGACAGCAGGATGATGAATGACAGAGAGGACAGCAGTCTGGTGTTGTTATTTAGCCCTATAAGTCACTAAGGCTTCATGCTTCCCAATGACTGCCTGGCTGTTTGGCAGGAAACACTTAATCATTAGAATTCATGTTATGAGGTAAGCGAGAGTGCAGCAGCCTCAAAATCAAATAACATGATTCTCACAGTGCCATTTCTCTCCATACATTAGGATTAAATGTTACAATATACCTGCAGTATTAGAAACATTTGTTATTCTGCTGCTGTGCAGCTGCTGTGAGAAGCAAGCAGAGCCCTTCTATGATCAAGTTAATGAATACAGTACATTAATTATTACTGCACAACCTGAGGCAACAGGACCACATCCAGGTGTGGATAGTCACACAGTGGGGCTGTCAGAGTGGAATCTCTCTGTCATCACCAGCAGTTCAGACAGTCTTCACATCCGTGTTGGTGTCAGTTACCAGTCACTGTCAGTCGTGTTGTCCTCAGTTGTCCTTAGCCAAGTAACCCATGTGTGTGTTGGTGAGGAAGTCACAGGTGGGGACACTACTGACTGCCTGGTGGATGTTCATGGCTGTGATCTCTCTGGGAGCCCTGCAAACCCCCATGTACCCAAATTAGGATATCGAGCATGGCTCAACAACAGGAACAACAGGAAATATGTTTCAGACTGCCTGGGACATCAGAGGTTGGTTTCTGAATATTTACTGCCAATTAATACATCAGCTTTTAATCAAATCACTCAGAGGTCTGTTATTTCACTTCAGCTCCCTGGTGTCTTACATAGAATGTAAATAGCCAAAAACAGACCACATACTCTGCAGGGAAAGACAGTGATTACTGATGCTTGCAAATTAAAACGACAAGTTTAAAAATAGATATATAATTATATGCAACTCTGTTGTTTGTCATTTAGATAAGCTGGTCATATAGTCGACAGATGTTACCACTACTTGCAGTTAATACAGAGCACAGATGCTCACTGCTGTGTTTGGTAAATAGTTGTAATGGCTCTTTGAATGGTCTTGTTTTTTTTTTTTTGTTTTTTTTTTTACAGCTGCTGATAATGATAATAATAATAATAATAATAGGAATTGTATCAATAATCACAGTAATCATTATTGCTTTAATGTACATTTTTGAGCAGTGAATTTGTGTTGGGCTATTTTCATTTTAAGATTAATAACCATTTGGCGCTCTTGCAGATTTAACACCAGCACAACGGTGTACCTGGAGTCAAAATAAACTACAGTGCCGATGTTCACCATGACGATATCACCCCGTGTGTTGTTACTAGTTGGTGGAAAACAATGGAGATTTATGGCACTGATGGCTCAGCAGTATCAGGCATGAACAGGACAAAACTCAACTCAAATGTTTTTGCTGTTGCCATGGTATTTGTTGACAATTAAATATATATTATGTAGAGCCTCCTTTTTCAAATGCATTATTCAAACATTAATAACACAATTTAAACTGGTGTAAATTCTGTGGTTCTGAAATAATTATTATTTACATTTTATTCTACAATTCAAATTGTTGTTAAGAAGCAAACTTGTCGTTTGGATGGTGAGTCCTGGTTATAGTATAGTGCCTGAAGTGAAAAATGGAGCACTAAGCAGGTTGCATGTTAGAGAGGGAGAGGAAAAAAAACAGAGGCTGACCTGTTCTGAGGGGATTTGGCATAGGCCCCAGCCAGAGCTTCTCTCAGGATGTCACTGGCAAACTGCTCTGTAGCCTGCATAGTAGATACACACACATTCATCATGAGTCATAAAGAAATCCACTCATACAGTACAAGGTGAAACACGCAATACTGTGTGGGTACGCATCTTATGCATGGTGTGTATTCATCACTCGAATGAAGGGTACATCAAGGTAACGATGAGCTACAGAGAATGGACAACTTTTTTTCTCCTGTTCTGGCCTAAAAGTGACCGACCTTCAGAATCATGGCTTCCACCACCGGAGCGAACACGTTCTTCTCCACCTCCACTGGCTGGAAAGTTATCCCGATCTGAGGGACACAAAGGAATCACATTAAAATGGACGACGTGAACTTCTTTGTAGTTAAAATTCAGGCAGCATGTGTTTTTCAGAGGTTTCTGACCTGCTGAGCTGTTTCACTGACAAACTGGGCGGACATGCATGGGCCCAGGAAGAACTTGGGTTCGGCGTCGGCTTCTTGCTCCTCTTCTTTGACCTTCAGTTTCTGACAGGGTGGAGACATGGTGACGATGTCGACTATTTCGTCGTCCGCCTCCTCCGGCTCGGTCTTCAGCAGAGCCTGCATCTGCTCCAGCCGTGACACCAGCTCGTCGCAGCTACTCAGGGTTGACGGGCACTCTGCAGACACATCCACATGTACATGTAACACAACATTTCACAATCAGCAGCACCGGCAGTGGAGCAGAAACATCGACTGCCTCAGTATTTCACGCCTGTTGAAGATTCTTGATGTCTGGCTGGGTGTTTATAGCAAAGCTGGAAAAATGTCCCAGAGACTGCTTCTGTAAAACACTGGCTCATTTTACCAGTTCAACAATCCGAATATTATACATCGTGAAATTTCTGCAAAGGGAACACAAACAGATCATCATATTGTCTGGCCCGGACGAGTGTCTGACTCACTGAGCTAAGCAACATCGTCTCTCACCCTTTAGAAACAAAAGACAGAATTAAGGATATCTCCCTGTAGCTACAACAACACAGCTGAACAAAAAAGAAGGGAACATGCACAAAGCCTGCCCTCAAACACAACCTGACAGCAAACACATTTCTGGACCGGTAACCGCAGAAACACTACACCCACACATGCAACGCTGAGGGGAAAATATTGATCCATTTTCAGCTGCTGAAAACAGAGCAAAAGTAGACTGTGAAATCACAAAAAAAGCGCCCTACTAAAGAATTCTCCTTCGAAAACTACGCACCTAAAACACGGAGAGCAACTCACCAGGTTCATTATCTATCTGCGTGAGAATGTCCTCGATGGACTCGTCGTCATTCTTGCGTTGGGGTTCGGGGTCAGGTGGCGTGTAGCCCCTCTGCCGGCACCACTGCACCACCTCTCTGGTCTTTGGGGGGGTGAGGGCCTGCAGGCGGGGCGAGCGGTCCAACACGTCCTGGACAACCCGCTTCACTGCCACAGCACGCTGAAGCTACATAGAGAGATACCAGAGCCTGTTATGTGAAACTGTACAGTAGGTCTAAAAGCCCTAAAACACAGATTAACATTTTGTGGGTGCCAAGAATTGATGTGCATAAATGTGTGCATAAGTCCAGTATGCTGCACCTTGCACACTTTCTTCCCCCATCTTCATACATTATGATAAAGTGCTTTGATTCCCCTTTAAATTAGTGACCGATAGATATAAATATCCGTGTCTGACTCTGGACTCACCTGAGCCTTTTGTAATCGTTCAGAAAGAAAACAGTTAAAACATGGGCCGGTCTGTATGACCTATTGATGAACCCATTAGAAGGAGATGAGAGGATACAACCAGATAGAGGTACACATCTGACTAGATAAATGGGAAGACATGAAGCAAACAGAAAGCTTGCTGAGTCAGGAATGAGCAGCAAAGACTCCGATTACACAGACAACAAAACTGCCAACAAAGCAAATTATCACTGACATTGCAGGCACCCTCCCCTTGGCACATGGGTAAGGGTGAGAGAGAGTAAGTGGGTGCTGTCACTCTGAAATATTAGCAGGGTTAAATCAAACCTTTGCTTGTGTTTCACAAATGTCTTCAGCGTTTTAAAATATTTGGATGATTTCAGGCAAAATGGTAAAAAATGTTTTGACGATTTCTGTTGCTAGGTTTCTCCCACAACTCATCTATATTTTTACTGTCCTTCCAGGGCTTTGATGGCACTGAGGCTATACAGCATGAAATTTGAATTTGAACCTTTTTGTTCTCATTTCATGAGGCACACAGACAGAAAGGAAAGTCACCTCCGATGCTCTGCGCTTGCCAATATTCCAACAGTAATATTGTTCCGTTGAAGAGGCGCAGAAAGGATGTGAGTCTTCCGCTGTACAAACAAACAAACAGAAAAAAACAAGCGTATTAGCTCTCAGTGTGTTTTTCTATATGGAGAAAATGCATATATGTTTGGGACAAATGGAGGAGGGTCTTGCTTACTCTTATCTGGCACAATCAGAGGGAACTTCTTCACCACAGCTGTCAGCAGCTGCATCATGGTCTCTATATGCTCAGTGCTGAGAAGAAAGCAATTACATGTGTCAGGTGGAGTGCAGGGAAATATTCATGGATATATTATCCGGGAAGAGAAAGCGTTCTTACAAACCTTCACCTTCAAGCTCCACTAATCTTCACTGAGACATGAGTTTAGCAACTTAAAAATGGATTTGAATACTTAAGAAGTGACATAAATTTAAAAAAAACAAAAAACTGTTTAACTCTGTGAGAAAAATCTGTTTCTGGACCGATGCCTTTTCTCTTCACAAGCAATCAGTCATCTCTCCTTTCTACTTCATTATGCTCTCTAAATCAAAGTAGCATCATGGCTTGTTCTTGAACTTACTTAATGAGGTCGTGCACGGTGTTGTCCGCCCCTTGTTCCTGCTTGACGGTGGTCGCTGCAGAGGCAACACTGACAGAAGTGGGGACAGGAGCAGTCACCGGGGGCGATGGACCAGCTGTGACAGCTGTCCCAGTACCTGGCTCTGTCTTCACTGGAGCAGCAGAGAGAAAAAAATATTCATTTCAACTCTAACTCTTGCACTATGATTCTGTTATGAACAGAGAAAAGACAATGATGAGAAGATAGTACAGAGGTGTTCTCTGAGATGGGTATTAAAACCCTATACCAACCAAAGCAGTCTGTCACACCTGCTACTGAACTATTTTATTAGTGACACATACTGTGCCTGATACTCTGATCTATGTTCTTCTGTGATATTTGTAGAAAACACTGTGGGATTTGAGTTCAATCTTAGTTGGTAACTAAAATAAAACAGCTTTGTACAAAAATGTTTCACTCAGTAAAGTTTCTTTTGGTACTTAAAAAAAGGAGGTCAGATATAAAAAAAGGGACCGGGTGGGGGATGAGAGAAGAGTGGGTGGAGTGGGGATGGATCCCTCTCACCTTGTGCCAGAGGCAGGGCAAGGGAGGGGGAGACCTGGATGGCAGGACTTGGGGAGGCTCCAGCTCCAGCTGCTCCAGGGGTGGTGGAAGAGGAGGAGGAGGGAAGAGTAGTGGAGACTGGGCCTTTAGACACGACTACACAGAGAAGAAAACACACACTCAGGATGGATCGATGGGCCATTAGGCAAACAGGCTTAACAGTAAGATGAAAAATGAGAGGGGGGGAAGATGGGTCTCACAGATGCTGTTTATCACAGCAGAGAAAGAGCAGAATCTATAGTATGTTTAAGCATCTGGCTCGAATCAGACCGTGTAGTCGTATGCGTCGGCAAAATAAACTCAGCTTTGAGAGACAAACTGAATAAAGCTGCTATTTGCTCCTTTATTTCTGTACTCTAAATCTAATTTGCTGGAACATTTGGAAGAACAACATGCTTTATCTCCATACTTGTTCTTCAGAATCTTGTTGTAAAGATGTGGCACACCGACAAAGCAATCAGTGTCAATGCAGCTTCATGTTTTATTCAAACACCACTGCTACTTCCTTTTATCTACTTTGAGAAGTAATCACGTTGATGTTGCGCACCCAGTTTTTCTATCTGGAACGCACGTGTCCCTTTTTTTTCCAGTCATATAAGACACCTTACCTTTCCCAACAGGCATGAGTATGGTCTGCAGCCCCCCAGACCCACTGCCAACCCCGAGCTGTTTGAGCTGGTTGGCAGGGATAGTCAAGACTGTCTGCTGAGAGCTGGAGCCTCCAGAGTGGATCTTCAGCATACCTGGGCAAAACAACGCATTTAATGCTGCATTCAAACTAGCTTGCAGATGCAGTCTGTGGTGTGTCTCTACCAACCTGAGACGGTCGCAGCGGTCTTCCCTCCTCCGGCTGCCACACCGCCGACTAATGAGGCCGCACTGACCAATGACGTGCCACTGCTTTTGGGCACGCCCACCACAGCGCCCACTCCTGCACCCTTGGACATGCTGATGACAGGCATGTTGGTTACGCCTTTGGCAACGGTTACCACGGCTCCAGCTGAACCGGCAGCGCTCTTTGTCATCGTGGCAGCGTTGCCAGCACCTTTGACCAAAGTGGCCACAGCCGTCTTTGACAGACTGCCGCCGGCAGCAGCACTGGCGCTCTTAGCCGCGCTGATTACCGCTGCTTGGTTGGCCGCCACCAGGAGAGAGTGGTGCTGGGAAGCTGACTTGCCACCTTCAGCAGCCTGCATGGAAGGCCCAGAAAAACATCCGTTAACAAGGAAATGAACAAAAAAGTTTTGCACCATTTCAAAGCCTATGTCCGTAAACTAAACCAAAGACTAAAAAGACAAAGTCTTGAATTGTAATTTACTCAGACTTTCCCCTATATTCGCTGGATTGTGAGCGATTGTGGACTGTTTCAGCACATCAACACCCTTGTGTTAACTTGAAATTGATTTCAGTCATGGACTAGTGAATCGAATCCTTCTGGACCTTCTCCTCATTCTTCAAGGTAACATTACAGTAGGGAATAGAGCGGTGTGCAAAAAGTGACGATAAAGCAGTGAATGTGGCTGAAGCAGAGGAAAAGGTCCGGATCAAGATGTCAATATGTAAATGTACAGTCATAGGACAATTAATTAGCGGTTTGTGATTATTATCTGCATGTGCACTGTCAAAACACTGAAAGAAACACTTTTGCTGATGTTTTTCTAATGATAAACTGTGCGACTATAGTGTGTGTACCATATGTACTATGTTCCACCAACTGATCTCATGACCTTGATTTTGTATATTCATTTCAAAGGTTTCACATTTATCTGGGTGACAACTTTCATTTGCTCACTTTAAAAACACATTTAATTGGGTGACACATTTCCCGTCCTTTGCAGTAACGTAGTGAATGTGTAAATGATGAGGCAATTATTACGTGAAAATCAATTTAAAAATACACACTGGGATTCATAAGGACGAGAGCAGTCCTGGGAAATAAATTTCACTGTGGTCATTCAGATTTAGCGTTAATTTGATCTTTTCTCCAATTTGTTCATGTTTATTTTCCAGTATTGTGCAACTCTGCGAGTGAGCTGTGCTGATCAGGTCACTGGTTTTATGGAATTCTCAAAGACAAAAGAGTCAGTTTCTCTCATGGAGAGTCCTCATAATTCAATTAACAGCCCTTAAAGAGACAACTGGAAAAGCAGTAATGAGTCCCTCTTTTGTATTTACATCGACATGGCCAGAGGAGTGAGTATTTCTCTTTGTTTGTTACATACTGTATACATATTTGTTTTCGAGCCTTTGAGCCCTCAGCATGTCGTTTTCTTTTTGTGCCTTTCCATTTCTCAAGTTAATGAGGCCACTGACTCTGGAGCTGTAATCACCCAAACCCAGAGCACTGCTGATGGACTGCTAACAGCTCTTCACACTCTCTGCTCTTTCTGACAAACACACAGGTGAAATTGCTGCTGCACTCACACAGAATCACTTTTGTTTCCATGTATTCACACTGCAGTGGTAAAAACCGCACCAGAACAATAAAAAAAAAAAAACCCAAAAAACCCCAAAAAAACTAAATAATTGATCAACTGGGATCACTCAAAACTACCTACGAAGTAAATTGTCACTGTACGCAATATACTTTGTCATTATGAAAATGATCCTAAAATCACAATAACATTCAACCTAATTATCTACATCAAATAAATATATTCATTCTGGTAATCAGAAAATATGAGATCAAATATTTTATATCACTCCAGATAGACAATACTAGTACGGACATGTGGGATCAATTTTTGATGTAACTGCTGTTTGTTTTAAAATTATTATTAGAGATCAGGAAGAAGAAAAGAGAAAAGTAGGAGGAGTGAGAAACTAGCCTGTTGTTGGCTTCCTGCTGCAGCACTGACAGAGCTGGGGGTGGATGTAGCAGCAGTGATGATTCCTCCTGTCATTCTTAATGTGGTCGTCCCTGGCTTGGACAAGTGGCCTGCTGCTGCTGCTGTTACCGTCTTCACAGAGCCATCTGACAACTTCACCTGTGCACCCTGGGAGCCGCCCACCACCTGGGAGCAAAAGGGGTCGGAGAAAAGGCAAATCACAGTAAATCAATAGAAAATAAACCGTGAATTTTGTTTCCAGATTTTGCCAAACCCACTCAGTTCAAGGTTTTCCTAAAGAGAAATATATTCATTAAAAACCTCAACAAATAACATATAGGAGTTGTATTTAGCAGAATATAGAAATAGCTACTACCAAAATGGCCACAGGAAATATTCAGGAAGCACAAAGTGGTATGGAACGAAAACAGCGGCTGTGCTGTGTCATAAGGTGAGACAGATTAAACTGAACAGGGGCACTGGTCCACCTCGAGCCCAAAAGCACAACATCAGCTGTTGACTGTCCCTCACTGTGACAAGCTGCCACTAACACACACACTGGATGGAACAAGACAAAAACTTGACTACACTCGAGTATTGGACACAAAAACATTTTTTTGTCTAATCTGCAAAATTGTGTTTTAAAGTTTCTACATGAAACAGTTTTCAGACAATGTTGCAGGCTGCTAAACATTCTGTGAATTTACTATTTTTCTGGACCAAACCTTACCTTACTTAACCTTAATAATCTCTTGAACTGGCTTTTTCGCTCCAAAGAAGATCAGAAGTTTTGCAAATGTATTGACATAAGGGAGCAAAGGCAACATTCAGCACTGATGTGAATAAGCCATAACTAACTGCTGCATTGAGCTATGCCGAAAATATAAACATTAGTGTTCACTGTTTGAAGCTTGACCCTGCCTGACTGCTACGTCTTGCATACCTGGATGAGATTGGACTACTCTGCTCCTTCAACATCCATCAGTGTGCAAAAATACAGTTACCTAAATACAATGCAAATACAAATTGTTTCTTTCCAAGACGATATTACTCGACAGGCCTCTGACCACTCCAAGTCATTATATTTTACTGTGATTTCATATTATACTTACTTCTTAATATTTCAGTGCTCTGAAAACTGTTGTCCACTCTTGACCAAAATCTAATTTCCAAAGGCATTATTATTATATTATTATTCTGACCATCAGCTTAATTCAACAACTCTAAACCAAACACAAACGTACTATCAACCTGTAAGTACAATGTGGCCACATTCTGCCAAAGTTAAAAGGTTAGCAGCCGCAGATAAAATACTGTGCAGTAAGTAAGAATTAGGTCAAAGTCAAAAAAAAGATATTTCAGTGAAAAGAGAAAACAGGACAGCCTGGGGTTCTCTGTAGGGACAAAGTGTTGGCAAACATCAATGCAGACATTTAAGAGCCAAACTCTTAAAACTGTACAAATAATTTTGCTGGATCCTTCATGATTACTACCCCACAGAGTACTCAGTTAACATACAGCTCTTAACTGTGTCAAACTCAGGTTGTTCGTGTGAGAAACTCAAGGGACCAAAACATAGCAGCAGTAATTACAGTAGCTTCCACTAAGGTCGAACTGGTTACAATAAAGTCCTGCCCTCAGATGAAAGCCCCAGACTGACCTGAGCCAGAATGGCCGCCTTCTGTCCAGCTGTCACACGGATGGCCTGCTGGGTAACAGTTGCTGGAGATGATGCTGCATGACCTGCGGAACTGGATGCCCCCTGCTTCCCTGAACCCTGCGCTGGCTGACCGACCAGAAATGTGCCCTGGGAAAATGAACACACCGAGTTAGGGGTGGGGTAACCAACATTTTTTTTTCCCTGAAATTGAAACTGGGAATTGTCTGAATTCAGCAAGTGCGACCCATATGACACCAAGGTACGACTATTCTCAGCATGTAAAATGCGTCTACTGCCTCAGCTGCTTAACATATTGCCGTTTTGTCATTCAGCCATTTAACTCTCTATTAGGAAACATGGCCCAGATTCTTCCTTTAAACGTAGCTGGAAACCTCACTGAAATCTCTGCAGACACATTCATTGCATGCTGTTGACTAAACGCACAGACAGCACTGTTCCAAAGCTGACTGCAGGATCAATGATGCTATAATGAATGTGTCTAATTAAAGACACACCATACTCAATCTCACCACAGACCTACAAACCTGTCGTTCACTGAGAGCAAGAATTATTACACATTCTGCACTTACAACTTATTTTTGTAACAGTCCTTGAACACTAATGCTCTCAGATACAAAAATAGGAATCCACACACAACACAAAAACCTCAAAGACAAACATCTTTTACCACAGTTTTGTTTTATAGCGTCATTGCATCTCTACCCACCTGTGGGGTCTGTTTTAGGATATAGGACGTGTAGGAGAGGTTGGAAGGCAGACTGCTTGAAGAGGAAGAGGAGGAGGAGGTCTGAGAGCTCCCAGCGCCTGCTGACGAGCTGCTCTGGGACTGCTGACCTAAATTACAGACAGCCACATACACATTAGTCTCAAATCTGATAAACAATACCGTTATTCTTTACAGATGATCCTCTTTCCACTAATATGATTAACATCATATAAGTGCAAGAATATTTGTGATAAATGAGCATGAGGCAGCAGCTAGAAGGAGAAGGTTAGTTTGCTGCTGTGGAATTTATATTTTAGATAAAAATATGGTATGCAGCTGAATTTAATCTCTTTAATCTCACTGCTATTTGACAGGAGTATGCTCTGTGAGGGATCCAGCTCTCAGTACACATTAAATACTCAGCATAAAGAAACAGATGACGATGACTGACTCACTGTCCAGAGGGTAAATCTGTAGATGCCACCACTGTGCCTGGAGTTGAAGAGTCACTTCATAAATGGGTTTCTTGCTTTTCACAAACTTTACCATGTGCTGAGAGCAACGTTATTTTTAATATGGCTATCAGCAACCTGAGGCTTGGAAGAAAATGTCAGGGCAAAAGGCTTTTAGCTGGACGACTGACCCTGGATACTGAAACACTCATAAAATCTAGTAATTGTTTCAGCTCGTACCAAAACATAAAGCTGCCCAATCCAGACAACTGTATAAGAAACACAGAGAGAGAACAGCTTATATTTAGCTATTCATAATATTTTATGTCTGCATAGAAGTAATGGGCAGTTTGTATTGAGAAGCTAAACTGTTCTCAGACTTCTAACAATTACTTCAACGTCAGATTATCTTGTAGACTCAAACCAAAGACAACGATGGTGGTCTGGGTTACACACACGCTTTAACAGTATGACAAATACATTTTCATACACACTGAAAGACGACCCACTCTGCTCACACCCTCTCCAGCAGTCTAATTATTCCCATAGCTAAAACCATATTTTACAGAGCTGTGCATAGCATATTGATTTGCTCAACCCCTCTCTCTCTGTCTTCCTCACACACACAGATACACTGACAAAAGATATGTCACTCATAGTTGCGCTGGCAAATATACATTTGATCTTTGCAAACCAAAAGTATACCGTGGGGTCCAAAGGCCTGACAGCACTTTCCCCTTGAATGTGTGTTTATTTGTACATAGAGCAGGAAGGTGAAATCAAGTGGTCACTCAAGATGCATGTGGAAACACATGTTAATGCCAGGTCTGAAGAAGGCCTTTTTTTTCTCCCAGAGTTATTTGTAGTGCCAATGAGGCTAGGCAAGTGAGTTTACCTATCCATGGAATTCCTCAAAGTAAATAAGCTCCTTCATAAGTGTCACTTTAACTCAAGGAGCTGTCTACCAGCACATGTTATGTGTTTTACTGCCACAAAAACTGCGTCATGGAGCATGTTAGATGATGGCAAATTCAAAATGACATTTTAAAAACTACTAACAGTCAACTAATCCCTGTTACTGATCTTAAATGACAACGTGGGTAAGACCATGAAGTATGTGACAGAAAAGAGTGAAGAAGGGAGGCAGCATGGGTAAATGACCATTAACTGGCACTTAATTATTCTGCCAATGTCTGTATTTGAAAGGATTAATAAAAAGGATGTCTCACTTGCACCGGAGGCTCGGAGGATAGCTCCCTGTGGGATGAGAAGCAGCTTCCCCTTCCCTGACGGGTTCTTACTGTTGGTGGTGAGATAGAGCTTAGTGCCTGGAGGCAAGTTGGCCAGGTTAGCCAGGTTGTTGGCTGGTAACTGAAGAGTAGCCATCACTATGGACATACAAAGACAGACAGAAAAATCAGTTCTTCATATTCATCATGAGATCATAATACACGTTTTGGAATTTCTGGAATAGGGAAATTGATCTTGTTGTTTAAGTGTCTTATTTAGAATATCATTGATATCAAATAAGAATTTTGCACAAATTGTACATATTCCAAATAAAAATAGTGACTAAGCAGAAAACGACAGAAATTGTGTTCTCCAAATCACTAGTAATCTGTGTGTGTGTGTGTGTGTGTGTACTCTGACCTCCACTCTTGCCACCTGAACCACCCGCTGCCTTGGCAGCAGCTTGTTGACCAGAGATGCCACTGGCTCCACTGACAATGGCTTTAGCAACTCCCTGAGCCAAAACTTGCTTCCCACCCATCACCTTGGAAACAGAGGGGTTGCCCTTGGCGACCAGAATCTGTCCACTGCTGATAGCCACCTGTTTGACTGCGGACTGAAGCGTAGAGCTGACAGGGATGCCTAACATCTGGAAATGAAGACGAGTGACAGTTCATTCTGATAGCTCATTGAATTGATATATTGGTATGCCTCCACATGTGTGGTCACATGCACCAGAGACTAACCTTACTAGTTGTGGCCCCTGTGGCCCCTCCTGCCTGTTTCTGGGCCGACACGGAGATCATGTGACCTCCTTTCACTGCGACAAACTGGTGTGCTGCTGTAGCGGCAGGTTGCTGCTGGCTGGTTACTGTAGAAACCATCTGCTGCTGCTGTGTGGAAACTTCCCCCGGCTCTTGCTTGATAATAACCTGCACAAGAAACGAGTGCACATGGAGAGAAGCATCATACCAGGAAGGCCCCAGTGCTTTGAAATTTCAACAGTCTATACAGTATATGCTGCAACTATGTGGTGAAAGTTTTATTTTAAAAAAGAAGATTAGTATTATATATCAGTTTTACTGTAAATTAAGATGGCCTTTACTGCACAGATAGCAAGGCAGTGCAAAGACATGTTGCTTTTTTTTTGTTTGTTTGATTTCTGAAAATCAGTATCATCATTTAATTATCACGGAGATGTTTTTATATTCCCAGTCTGCACTGGCCTTTAGAATTACAGCAGATACCAGCAGCCTACAACAGATTAAACTGTAGCATCTGAGCCAATGGTTGTACCCCAATACTGAAAGAAAGTTTGAAAATAAATTGGATTTCATTTTTCGAGGATGGTGATAGGATGATGAACATGTGGGAGTAGAAGGATTTTACAGCAGGCTATTGACACCGAGTGAAACATAACCATGCAATTCTCTCTGCAAAGCTCCCTGTACTCCCTCCCATCTTCCGAGTGATGTCCCATTTAAATAGCTTGCCAAGGCACTCACATCTGCTGAAGATAGCACCCTGGCCTACTATTAATACCACACCACTTTGTTAAAGATACAGCTACTACAGGGACAGACTGTCTTCACCGCGAGAGGGGATCAGATCAGTTAAAAGAGACTTTTCAGCTCACAAGAATTCATGTTAAAGACTTTCAACTCACCTTCACCCCTGAGGAGAGAAAAGTGCCCGTGTGAACTTTAGGGGCTGGAGAGCGAGTGCCTTGGGCAGCAGACTGTTTAGCTGAGGGGCTTCCTGTGGAGTAATTTACACACAACACAGTAAGTCATGGAGTGGAACACTGTACTGATAATGGCTCCCTGCAGTTCCTAACAGTCTCTCCACAGATATCAAGGTCAATGAGGTGCGATGAGATGAGTTTCTTGTCAGGGTTACACAGTGGGTGCTGAAGTTCCACTCTTTACCACCTGCATTAAAATTTGTTTTACCCCAGGATTGGTGATTCAGCCACAACACCCACATCAACCTCATCCACCTTGATAAAACATTACTTAAAAGCACTCCAGTCCTGCTGCCAGATCTGGTTGAGCTGTGCATTTGTGGAGGAAGTGTGGGAGTGGCTGAGTGGGCGAGAGTGAGCAATCTATGGGAAAGAGCTCCTAAGTGGAGTACGAATTGATGCTGCTGATGTGAGGAAGGAAATACAACAACCTTGGTGGCGTAAGATGACTCCGCTCAATCACGGGGTGACACGCACAAAGTTCACACTGTGAATACGACAGTAAACTATCATCCTCCAAATTATTTCATATCAGCCGTTAATGGGGAAGTAAACACATTGACGAATACAAAATTTGATGCGAGTGTGGGTCTCATCCACCTTATCTGGCCATGAAACAGAGCAGCTCATCGCCATGGTAACCTCTCATCCAGCAACCACCCTGCTGGCTCACTACACATCATACACTCATACTTTATGAGTGCAAAACGGGGACAAAAGAGAAATGCTGGGACGGAGAGACTCAAACAAAAGACACAAGGGCTAGATAAGGGGGGGAAAGAGGACCGGCGAGAAAAAAGGACTAAAATAGTGAGAAAAGGAGACAGAGATATGGGGAGTCTGGAGGGTATTGTTCATCATCTGTTCAGCTATAAAGTACATTCTCCACAGCCATTTTTATATTCTATGTGGGAGGCTCAGACACTGCTTCTCGATTTCGCTGCAGGTCCACTTCCGATTTCAAGCGGCACTTCGACATTGAGTAGGCGATGTGTACCTGCGGAGGCGGAGGATGAGGATGCCATACCGATCACCTGGCCTGGCTTGTCAACAATGATGTAAGGGTTGTTCAGCACTGATGAAGAGCTCTGCTTGCTGTGGACAGGGGTGGAGGTGGTGGGTGTGCGAGGCAGCGGGGAGTGACTAGGGGTGGAGATTGGAGATCCTGTAGAGAAGAAAGTTATTAGATTAATATTTCTCTCTAAGGGTGTTTATAAGAATGTAACATGCCAAGATTTTGGGGCTCGTTGAAATTTAGCCAAAAGAAAGCTTTCTGGGACATATTTGGAGGTTTGAGTCAATAATTCATTCTAACATGATAGAGACATTTTTTCTGACAGAGGCTGAAACAAGAGAAAGGTGGAAAATCTGATCACAGATGCCACTTCACTTTTTTGGCATTTTGGCATTCATTTATGGTGATTTGGCTGTACAGGTTAGATATATATTTTGTGAATCTGGAGAAATCATGAAACAGACAGATTCTTTTTTTGAAGTTGTCAGGGGGGGTATTCGGTAGAGACCAGAAATTTATCAACAACATCAGCTGTGTGCCTGTAGGACCTTACGAGCAGCTTGTTCGTTTTATCCCTCCTGTGCAGAACAGCATATTCAAACAATGACTGCATTTTAAATTATTATACAAAATGAATGAATGAGCATCTATATCAGAGATTATTGTTGTCAATATTTCTAAGTTCTACTTGTCATCGGCATGTTTTATTATTATTATTATTATTAAGTTTTATGTTTTTTTAGTGGGAGGACAAAATCCAGTTTCTTTTTTATGAATCTTCAGAGGCACTGAAAAATGACCACTGGATGGAGACAGTTACCTGAAACTATTTTACAGCTCATGGTGATTGGTTGAAACGATTTCCCTGGAGAATCAGCAGGACTGGGTGGTTGTCCTTGAGGGACAATCTTACAGCTTGCTGTGATCGGCTGGAAGGCGGAGTTGCCATGGGAACCTAGGGTGATCCGGTCACTGGCTTTGGGTCGGGTTGGTGTGCGTTCCCCAGACGCGAGGCCTGAACCGTGACTCCCTGCAAATCTCCCCATCTCTGCTTTGATGAAACCTGGGATTAAAAGGGACTTTGAGTTATGTTCCTGATCAACTTTATGTGGAGTCAAGATGTCAATACTGTCACAAAGCCATACATGTGAAAATACTATCATATTCTATTTCATGAATTGGTCTGCCTATCACGCATCAAACAGTAGTGTCATCAGGTACTGAGGGGTTTCTTGAGTACAATGTAATGTTAACATTCAGTGTTTCTCGCAAAGTCGAACTAAGTATTGTTGCCAATGTTTGCCAAGCAAACATTCCGAATGCAAGACTTCCTCATAAGACATTTGTAGAGCAAAACTTTAAAATTTTAAATCCTGCATTGTTTACATCTTTGTTTACTACCAGCTGTAGTTTTCATCTCTGCCTTTATCGGTGCCGTGTTATGTTGTTATGTACCTTTGGGTCATTATGTGAATGAACAATACAAACAATCCAGGAACCCACATTTTCCAGCTGTCAAAAACTCAGCAGGGTGCCTGTAGTTGTTAAAATGTAAATGTACATTTTTTTATACTCATGTGTATAGGGTTACACATTTCTGTTGGGATACCTTTGTCTGCACTGAGATCATGTGACATGGGCGAACTGGAGCATCCATAACTTTGGGGGAGAGAGGCGGCCGACATGGGGCTGGCTGCTCTGTGAGTCACCTTGGACGAAGAGGGCTGTGGTATATAGTCCTCCCCAAGAGAGTTCCTATGGAGCTCCACATCAACTACCTGGAATAAATATAGCTTATCGTCAGAGTAAAGCTGTGAAAAAGAGTCATTGCAGAAAACAGAGTAGCATATATAACTTACAGTTTCTGCCCCCAGTGTCTGCAGTCCAGTGTACGTTCTGTCCAGCTGTAGGAAAACAAAACAAGAAAGTGGGGAAAAAACATTGTTTTTGTGGGGCTGCTCAGCAGCGGTAGTAAACTACATAAATGAGTTACAGTTGCAAAGTATTATAACAATAATAATCAAATTTTATGAGGTTTATTTTTACTACTCAATAGACCTGTTGCAATGCACTACTTTGACAGTGTCCAAACTCAAGTTCTGTTTTGCTCTAAAACATATCCTTGCAGTTTGTTTCCTCATGTTCAGTCGGCCAGCGGCAGAACAGGGATCGTCACTAGAAGGATCCCATGAAGGTATAGACTGACCTATATGAGGCTGAGCTAAACTGTATGTGGAAAAATGCTGGATGTCACTCTAAAAAAGAAAACTTGCTGAGTAATGATGTGGTCTGACCTTTAGCTGGTGGATGATGTCAATACGTTTGTTGCGAGGGTCTTTGAAGTGGATCTGGATCCTCACAGGAAACTCTCCCCAACCACGACGTGTTAAATGAAAGGGAGGCTCACTGGCAACAGACACATTCAAAAAGCCTTATGTAACGTCATTAAAATACAAATCTGACGGAAGAAAATCTATAGAGAATGCATTACAATGAGTTAGCAGAAAAATACTAAGCCCTCGTCCTGGATACTGACTCAGACCGAGTGAAAAATCTCACAAAATCAATGATTTGAAGGTCTCTCATCTTCTCCTCCTTTGAAGCTTGAAGCTTTCATCCCCAAGTAACAGACACTAATCTGACTGACTGTTTTTACAAGGGCAAGCGTACATAGATGCATAGTATGTGTCTGTTCAAGAAGTCCTGCGAGTGATGCATTTCTTTTCCCTTCATCTACATTCAGGCTGTGTCAAGAGTCATCAGAGAGCGTTGGGCCTGTGTTCACTGGGAAAGAAGAGTTGAGTCAATCAGAGTGGAGCTTATGAGCTGCTCTAACAGAAATGTGAGCGCCTTGTCAGCTGAAACAGCCAGGAGGCTCCAGCTCGGGATAAGGATTGCTGACTGATGAAAGAGATCATTTATTCACAAGCCATAGGCAAACTTAAATCCTTTGCCACTTTTGGAGGATGGAAACTAGACACTGTAACTACAGAACTTGTATCCACAAAAATTCTGTTTGCTCCACTCGATTCATGAATAACCAGTGCGACGTCAGTCGACACACCTCAGGGTTTTGGGCAAAGTTAAGCCATTATAGATGCACACTTTTCTAACACACTCCACTGTGTGTATAATTTAGGTATACCCATTAGTCATGTTGACACTGACCTCTTGTCTGACTCATTATATGCTAAATGATGTAACTGACTCCACCTAATGATGTGTGTACACTTACTCCATAATAATTATCTGTAAGGTCATAATCTGGTAAATACCAACAGCTTGCAAGATTTAGCTTTAGAAAGTATCACTCAACTGGACAAAGCTGTTATGAATGGGGACTGGGCTGGATGACCAGCATCATCAAATATCCACAAGGGGGCACTGTTCATTAAAGGATTTTCACAATAGCCTGTTGTTGAGTGGTGGACTGGAGTTTGTGTTACACAATTTGATAATCAGCAGATTGCTCCACTTCTTATTTGAAATTAAAGTTGAATTAAACCAATCATGAAGAAAGTCTCATACATGTTCCAGGTGTCAATATCCAAAACTGGGACCTTACTTCCTAAAATTTAACAAGTGGTACATGGAAAGAGTAAGGCAAACTACAAAGCTATAATAGGATTAGATATAAATATTGTGTCTACATGCAGCACAACACCGAGGGCAAAACTAAGTGGAACAAGTCTATCCATGCTTCACTAACTTTTGTTGTTGCCTTAGGTAACCACATGAAACAGCAGCCAAGCGCTAATCTTCACAACAACAAGGAAGCCCTGTCTATATCAGAAAATGTGTGCATGAAGGAGGAGTGCTTACATACACTGCCTAAAATATGCAGAAAAAATAATGGCACAAACCTGACTTCCACTAGGTCATTGGGTTTGTAGCTGGGATGCAAGAAGAACCAGACTTTCTTTACAAAGTGGTCTATGCTGGGTTCCCTTCTTGAGCCTCTGACATACACCATCCACTTATGGGTAGACTGATCATTCTCTTCCCGCTTGTCAGGGGGGATGTACCTGCGAGATAAGGGAAAAGGGCACAAATAAGCTACAGTAAACACGAGGGACAACGTATAGGGATCAAGTCGTTTAAAGATGGTTCAAATAAAAGAGGACTTAAGCGCTATACAAGTAGCCATACATTGACAGGTGACAGGCAGGTGGGAAGACAAAACTATAAAGGAAATGGTACTGTTTATTTTACAAAGCCCTCTTTGAAGGGGGAAAAGGGAAAAGAACAGAGGATTATGGGAGGGCACACTGAATGGGTCACAGGCAACACTTCAGTATTTTAGACAAAAGGGAGAATGAAATGCATTCAATGATATAATACTGTAATATATTCCATATTGTCAGGTATTAACTGTCTATAACTGTTGTACAAGGTTCAGACCTTTTTATTATGTAGAACTATACTATAAGTGACGATCACATTTAGCTCTCCAAGACACTAAGTTTGCACAAGCTACATGAGCCTTGTCAAACAATTGTGCCTTGTCAGTTATGTGAATCATTTGAGACCCAAGAGAAAAATAAAATAAGCTAAAAAAGTTTCATTTTTAACCTTTATCAAGACTGGACATGTCACAAAATTGAATTATGGCTCGCCTTCTCAGTATACAGTCATACACAAACAAAATCAACTGAGCTGGGCTTTAAAAAACACTGAGGGGCACAAGTACAAAGTTTTTGAAGGAGAGACATACCGGTTTTAGATGGTTGAGCAACTTTAAATCAAAATAACCAGGCCTCACTTAAACAGTTTCGCTAACACTTGCATATAACATTCAAATGAATTTGGCTGCAAGGACACAGGCCCAGTGAGTGAGTTACATCAGAGCTGCCTGGAGCTAATTTTGGGTCTATGACTCAATTAATTGTTTTCACTTAACCTGTGACTTTTCAACTGCTTTATTTAAAGTTAAAACAAAAAACCTGAACACTCTATACCAGCGAGAGTATCTATATATGACTCACAACCCTTCATTCAGGTGTTGACAGATTTAACAAATACTAGATGAGACTGAAGGTGTGAAATCAGAAAGATGACAGAGCAAGTATAGGTTTTTAAGATGGTTTACATACTTGGATACATTCCCCACTACGATTGTCTTCTTTGCGTACAGTCTGGAGGCTTCATCTCCAGTTGTGTGGTAGATCACCCTCTGATCTGCTCCTACAGTTGATGGCACACCAAATGTGTCCTACAAGTAATGGGAAACATAATCTGGTTTAATGAAAGATTTAAAAAAAAAAGATAAAATATGATTGCTGAAAGCCAGATCATATAAATTACATTCATCGCCCTGGAAGTTGTACGCACTTTGCCTGTATTGCGTCCAGGTCTGCGCTCCTGTCTGCTGCTGTCCTCCCTCCATCCTCCCTCTACATCCCTGTCAGCTCCCTCTCCTTGCTGTGAGAGGGACTCAGACTCTGAGTGGGCCAAGGAAGGAGTCTCAGAGCCTTGGTTGAGAGGGGAAGAGGAACGCGATGGGGACTCTAAGAACCGACGGATAGCTGGATGGTTCAGCACGGCAGGGTCACTCTTCGTATGCTAAGACACAGAGGACACAGTATTACTTCGTCAGTCACAGCCCAGTATGAATAAATGGAACCACAGGATATGGAAATTTACCTCGGGGAGCTTTGTTGCCCCAGCATTGGCATAGTAATTGGCAACTATGCATGCTCTTAGCTTGTCCATCATCCTCCTGGCTTCATTGAGGCGCTGCAAAACAATGAAATGCAATGAACCAAAATACTCTATACGACCTTGCAAACATACTTTTACCCTCTATATCAAAACAGTTCTGATCATATATCACTTATATGGCAAACATAAAAAGCAGTATGATGAAAAGATCAAAAGACACTGGTGTTGTATCATCCACATACCTGACTTATCACATCTATCTCATGCTCTTTGCTCTTCATCTCCAAAGAAAACTGCTCTCTGATGATGGTTTCAATCTTCTGTACAGTTGCTTCTCTGGCTATTAATTTGAGGAGACACGGGGGGATAAATAGTAAAAGACCGGGGGACAACAGAATACAGTTAGCTGTCACAGTACGTAAAGCAGGTGTCCTGGCTCAAGGTTCAACGCAACTTACCATTATGTTCAGCCGCTTTGTTTCTCTTACTGTTTTGAACCAGTGAAATGTCCTCATAGTCGGGATCATTGCCCTCTATTTTCCTTTTAACCCCTGACATGGTCGTCTGCACAAAACAAGAAGAAGACAAACAGTTCATTTCAGCTAATTGTATCACTGCCCCTATTGCCAGTAATGATTACACTTAGCATCGAGTTAGCTCGCTAGCACCGAAGCTGTCAGGGTACAGCTAACTTTAGCACCTAATAGCTAGCTACTCTCATATGCTAGTATAGGACAGCTAGCAGACCGTGTACAACCTAGCATGTGGTCTCTGACTGTATAACAAATTGTTTGAAGAAAACGTCAACCTTGAACGAAGCTTATTAAACCAAAAATGATAAATGTTTCGCCACAGTATTTTGTCCACCGACGTCAGCGTTAGAGAAATCCCTTCTAGCAGGTCCGTGCAGCCGGCAACGCTGTAACGTTAGCAACCGCTATTCTTGTTTGCTAATTTAGCAAGCCTTAGCACACATTTTAAGACACCGATTCAAACCGTTTGAAATGCAAACTTACGGGGCAGCCCTGTACTGTGGAACAAAGTTTCTTTGTGAGGCGTGTGTTTTAATTCAGCGAGAGCACATCCTTTGCGTTGTGCTGTAGTAATCTTACACACTCGTGTTTGGTAAATTGCTAAATCTCGAAGTGGACATGTAGGCTAAACAGTGGAGAGTTAGCTTTGCACTTTAGCAAAATAACCACCAGGGTCCGCTGTTCTACAAAATCTGTTGTGGTGGGGCACATAGTGAGTTGGGGGGGGGGTGTTATCGTGTTTCTTTAATTTTCGTTCACTGGAAAGAGGAAACGTGATACCCTGTGTTACAGTCAGCGTGGACTGACCAGGTGATAGAGAAGAATGGAGACGACGTGTCGCCGTCTTTCACCTCATTGCACAGCTAAGATGGGTATGATCGGATTAGATGATAAAAGCCTACACACAATTTTCTTTTGTTATTTTTCTCAGCTGTCATCACATCACGAACAGAGGTGGTTTCATCTTTTTAATTTGATAGATTCGATGGAAGTCCTAAAGGCCATCTCATGATAACATGACTACAGCAGAGTTGAGGAAAAATGGCACGTTTCTGATGAGCATATTTTTGATTATCAAAATTCAGGATCAGTTTCACATACCTTAACAATATCAAGTGTCTTACAGGATGTTTGTGAAAACCAGGTGTGAATTGGCACTCAGCCTGTGATCACCCATGACATTGTCATTATGAATAACACATTCTTTGTTCATCCTTTCATGTTACAAAACACGGGGATTAGGTTATTACAGTTGTTTCTCCATCTGACACTTGTCCAAAAGTATCACTTTACAACTTTCTGTCAATATATCAACCTCTAAGTATACTCACTCAGATTTATTTTAATGGAACTCACTCACCTTTTCCGAGATTTTACACTTCACACTCACACTATGAAGGCCTCTCTTGCACTTAGACTAAAATTTAGCTACATTGTTTGTCCACACATATTTCACATTTCACTTTTTTAAAGCGTGAACAATGAAGCCTTATTCAGTTCCAGTGTTGTCATTTTTATTATTAGCTCATGCCTCTACATGTGTCTCACCAGTAAAGTGTGAGAGTGTGAAGTAACATTATGCTGCCAGTGCCAATTGTCTTATGCAAAAGATTAATGTATGTACTTGCATGAACTAGTGTTTTCCTGTCTGCATGTACTTCATGAACTTTAAATCCTCCATTCGTTTAGTGTAAGAGACACTGTGCACATAAGAAGCTACAATAAGTTGTGGTTGTGGTTTTCATTTAACCAAGGCCATAATATGAGGAACATGAGGTCTATGTTTCCCAGGCTGAGTGGTTTTAAAGAACCGACAATAGTTCATTGAACAGTGACATGATTGATTCATCCCTTGATGGAATGAAATAAGTAACAACCATATGGAGCATATTGCACAAAAAACTGCATATTGTATTTCTTGTTGGTGGTTGTTTATTATCAGTCTATTGTGTCTTAATTGAAATCCTCCATGTGGTAAGTGGCAACTACAGCTGTGGGTTCACTAATTCAGAATAAATCACTTTGCTATCAGCCACATTTTTCTGCTTTGGAGATTCTGCAGGGAAAATCAATGTGCTGATACATATTTTAATGAGAACAGCCAGTGATGGTTATCTATCACATTCCCCACAACAGATGCTTTTAGCCTTGTCCTCTGATTTCTTCAGATAATGAGTCAAATTGATTTATGTGTTTTAAATAATGATCTGCACTACCATTTTTATATCATCAATTCACTCTTACACAAATTCCAATGTGCTATTTAACCTAAATATGGACACAGGACATAAAATGAGACAGGACACAAGTTTTTGTATGGAAAAAAAAACTTTATTGATGTCTCTCTTACACAAGTCAACCATTACATTTTAACATACTGCAGTTTACAAAAATCCAAAGCTTTCTCGCAGTTAGATATAAGAGCATCTGAGGAGAAAGTGGTGTTAAAATATCACATCATACGTACAATGAAAGTTATAGCAAAATTATCCAATTTCATTCCCCCAGTTGTTTTTCTCTTATTAAGGGCAGCATTTTGCAGTTAACAGCTTAAAGCCACCATCTTTCATGCAAGCACAACTTATCCCTTGACATTTTTCAACAAACTCACCTCTGGCATTAATTCCATTTTGGCTTATATCTGCATTTATATTAAAACTCATCAATCAATGGTTCACGCTCAGCTCTTCAGAGCTGAGTTTAAGGCACGCCAATTACATGTGGATGTCAAAATATCACAGAAACACACAATCCCACAACTCATCACAACAAGCAAAAGAAAAAAAATCATCAAACATAAAAACAATGAATAATTTTTATCAAAAGTAAACAATAAATGAAAGCCTCTACTCAGTGACAAATGAAAAATCAAAAAAAAAAAAAAAAATCAACATAACAGGACTGTGTTTATGTCCTATTCTGCGTAAATACCCAGTGGAATCACAGACGCACACACACTCAGATTCTCTCTCTCACTATTTATCTAACTCCAAGTCTCTTGCTTTACTAATTTCCGGGCCCTCAGCCTCCTCTTGTTGGCCTCCTGAGTTAATCGCAGTATGTTACTCAGCAAAGGATTGTGGAGTGTGGTTGGGCCTGGGGATGTTTTCAGCCTGCGCTACCATTGAAGACCTGACACTGAACCCATCCTTCTGAGAAAGTCCCTGGAGGATGGTTTGAACTGAAATACCTGCACCTGTTTTTGCTTCTGTGACTGACAAACTTGTCACTCTAATATGGCAAGTCAAATTCCTCTTACTTATTCTTTGCATTGTTCTCTTGCTGCAATTTTAGTTGTTTTTATTATATTGTTAAAATCTGAGCCATGGCAGGTAGCGGTCAATAGGAGGAGCTGGCGGACCCTTTTACCGTTTCTTACATACGTCACATGAAAGCAAAGAACATTTACTGATACAGTAAAAAAAAGGAAATCATTGTCATATAATTCTACATTTAACAGGATTCTGTCAAAGTGCACAATTGGGGCTCTCAGTTACAGAAAGACACAATATGTAACCAAGAAAGAGATACATTTAAATACAGGTTAAACAACAGAAAACTAAAAAATATTAAAGTTGTATTCACAGCAATATCTTTAGTCTATCAACACCAATTGTAGCAA